>WYDI02037247.1:0-41500 GCA_009867235.2 Psittacus erithacus | reverse complement strand
TGCTTGTGAGGTGGGCTGATGCCAACCTTATGAAGTTTAACCATGCCAAGTGCAAGGTCCTACAGCTGGGTCGGAGCCATCCCAGGCACAACTCCAGGTTGAGCAGAGAAGAGATTCAGAGCAGCCCTGTGGAGAAGGACTTGGGGGCATTTGTCGATGCGAAAATGAGCATGAGCTGGTTTCAGTGTGTGCTCGCAGCTCAGAAAGTCAACCGTATCCTGGGCTGCATCAAAAGGAGCGTGACCAGTAGATGGAAGGAGGTTATCCTGCCCCTCTACTCTGCTCTCATGAGACCTCACTTGGAGTATTGTGTGCAGTTCTGGTGTCTTCAACATAAAAAGGACATGGAACTGAGCACCTCCCATATGAAGAGAGACTGAGAAAGTTGGGGTTGTTCAGCCTGGAGAAGAGAAGGCTGCATGGAGACCTCATAACAGTCTTCCAGTATCTGAAGAGAGCCTGTAAAGACACTGGAGAGGGACTCTTCATTAGGGACTGTAGCTATAGGACAAGGGATAAATGGGTTAAAAATGAAACAGGGGAAATTTAGATTGGATATAAGGAAGAAATTCTTTACTGTAAGGGTGGTGAGGCACTGGAATGGGTTGCTCAGGGCAGTTGTGTATGCTCCATCCTTGGCAGTGTTCAAGGTCAGGCTGGACAGAGCCTTGGGTGACATGGTTTAGTGTGAGGTGTCCCTGTCCCATGGCAAGCAGGTTGAAACTAGATGGTCTTAAGGTCCTTTCCAACCCTAGCTATTCTATGATTCTATTACTAAGGCAATCATAAGAGTAAAAGCCAGATGCACAACAGGATCATTCCAAGATTCCAGAACACACCAGCACATGGAGTCTGAGCAGGAATTTCTATGGTATGGTATATGCTCTGCTTTTGGGGTGTAAGAACAGGAGGTAGTGCTACCTGAGGTACCAGATTTCACATATTATGTGATGCAACAGGCTGCAGTGAGGAACAGCCTGAGGTCAATCTAGGAAGCACCTTTGAACTTTCACTGGTTCAAGCCTCTGTGTGTGTGCCAAGAGGCTGCCAACAGTCTGCTACTCTCTCACCAAGGCATTTTAAAATTTTCAGTTTCCAAAGAACAAAAGGGAGCAAAAGTAACCATTCCGTTAGTGACTGAGGAAAACAGAAATACACAAAGAAAGTATTATTTTTTTAAATTGGAAGTTGATGTGTCTTTTTAAGGAGGATTGTTTGGGGATGTATTCATGCTTTCCTTTTACTTTCCACTTTTCTCTCACATTCTGACCAACAAAGAGGAGAAAAAGAGTAGGGAAGAAGGAAAGAAGAAACAAAAAGAAAATAAAACACAACACGCCTCAAATGATTGAAAAATAAAACATTATAAATTGTTCTTTGTCCTTAGCTTTATGCTCAAGGTGAACATTTTGAAACAACAGAAAAGCAATACTGGAAGACAATGTTAAAGAAAAATCTGACACTTATCTGAGCTTCTGTTCCTCTCTTGGTCTCCAGCTCAGCGAATCATTTTCTTCTAAAACACTCCCAGCATGATATCAACTTTGACTCAGAAGTTTCAATTCAAAGCTTTTTGCTCTTAAATGAAAATTTTCCCTACTACTGATGAACCTGGTTCAATTTGCAGTTATGAACAAAGGTCATGGCAGAAGATTGAGCATAAGCTAGGTAAACCTCTGAATAGTTTTCATGTTGTGTTAGACCAGACTCTCATACTAAAGGCTGCGATGCTGGATACTTGAGGAGGAATATAAGAAAAAGGCAAACATGAAATTATCCTTTCCTGGAATTTATTTTAAAGAGAGACTTCTAGGAATGGTGATTTTTCCTAACAGCCATCTGATGGACATGTCATCCCTGAACATTAATGTTATGATATGCTGAATTATCTATATACTATGTGAAAATATAAGTTACTTCTGCATTTACCTAAAGTTGTCTGCTTGATATTTTCCAGGTTTTGTTGCATGACAAATAGGGAGTAATGCTTATTCACCTTTCTTTTGCAGATGTTCCACACACTGTTTATTACTTTCTAGGTTCTGTGGGAGTCCTGTGGGATGCAAGGGTCTGACTTAAAAATCAGCTGAACAGATAAGGGGTATATATACCCCATAGGAAAAGAAGAGAAGAATGTATACTCAGTCTTCCTGCAAAAGACCCCCTCCCTCTGGATTTTTACACTTAAACCTTCTGCACGTAGATGCTGACTGGGACCCCTGATCTTTGGTCCTTGATTAGAAACCTAAATTCAGGAGGAAAAAATGAGGGATGAAAAGGTTTAATACTAAACCCAGACACTTTAATTTGGAATCACTAACAAAAGAAGAGCAGAAACAAATGACATAGCCAGGAGAGTAGTGTGTAAAAAAATCTCTGCAGCAGCGCCACGGAAGGTGGACTCAAGCCAGATCAGGCTGTTAGAGATAGGAGCTACATGCAAGCTGAGCATGGAGAATGCGCTGAAATGCTCTGCTTCTTAGGGTATAGGTCATCTTGTTCATTTCACAGCAGGTCATTTGTCCATACTCAGGGACAGGCTAGGTATGGTTGCATTAATTTGTGCTTTCCCTCCTGATACACCTCTCTGTTCTGATGTACATTAAAGATGAAGCCGATGCCTGACACACCAAGTCTCGCAGCCGTCAAAGGGAATGATGCTAAAAATATCCCACCCTTGCTCTCCCTCCCCCTCTCAACTGTCTCTCCATGTCTAGGTGCTGACAAAAGTTATTTGTCGTATTCCCTTCATTCAGTGAGTGACAGGAGACTGGTGTCAAGTGAGAAAATGAAATGTAAATTTTATTAAACACCTTCTCATCTCTGTGTATCAATCCAGATTCCAGCCTAACACAGCAAATCAAATCCTGTCTTCACCAGGCCTGAGGGCACACAAAGAATCATTTCTCCGTAATACCATTCCCTCCTAGTAAAATATTTTTCTGTTTAGTAAATGAAAATTTAAAATGCAAACCCTATTTTAATCCCAGAGAAAAGATGTGCTTTGCAGGGAGAAGGATGCTACATTTCATTCTGTTATGCCTCATGCTTTCTTCTTGTTTTCAGACACAGCAATGATCAACTGAAGCATAAATTGTGACTCCCTTTTAAGACTTGCCCATCGGGACTTTTTATCTTCATGTCCACCACTGGGTTTAGTAGCTTACTAGTCCAATGACGATTCAGTATCCACTTGTTTAATCTAAAATTGCATGGTAAATTATGTGATGAACTGAAGCCCGAAGCATGATTCCCAAGCGAATGACTTCGGAAGTTCTTTGCTGTGGGTCCCAATGCCACTCTTTTTGTAAGGATGTGAGTCTTGCTCCACTGTGAGTGGTTAAATTGTCAGAAAAGGAAGCTTTTAATTCAAGAATTCTTGTTGCTGAGCACAATTATGGTTGATTTGACTTCACTAATATTCACAGAGAGAGAATAAAATAATCTGTTTCTTTTGGTACCACATGAAGAAATTAATATCTGTTTATCCAGGCTGTGTAGAGGTCGAAATTAGGATGGAGACAAAACATATAAAAGAGAAACCCTGAACACAAGACAGATTTTGCTTTACTCCTAAGAGGTGGCTCTGGAGAATATTTTTATCAAAGTCACTGGTTCACCAACCCTTCATCTTTATGTGTGATACTGGAAGCACTGGACCATTCCTCTCTGAGACGTTCAATGGGGGAGAAAAAACAAGACTGCCTACATTTCATCTTCACTCATTACCCCTAATTATTAAATTTTAGGTATCTAGTCTAATCTAATTCTCCCTTGCTTGGGGTTAATATAGTCAGATACACACTCAGAAGGGTGCTATCCTTCACTTTTCATGTATAGCTATCACAGGACAGGCTGAATCACCTTGTGGAAGAGCCTGTCTCTCTGCAGGTGTTACCTGAATAACTTAGATGAGACGGTTGACTTCTAGCCTTGTCAAGAAGGCATTTCAGCTTAATTTGGCTATGCACTTCCTACTTCTTGTGGTGTCTTTAACTGGCCAGTTCCCAACTCATCATGAGGTTTTTTCTGAAGGAAAAAATACCATGGAACGTGCAAATACTGCAAAAGTAAGTTCTGTGGCAATTTTTCCCTCTGAAAATAGTTCCCTGCTCTATAATTACTCTTTTTAACACTAACTCACCCAGTAACAGCTTAGCTTGGAGGCATGGGTACTGAGATTGCCTGGTTTCCCCACTTGAGGCAATGCCTAAAAGGTCACAAGTATTCAGGGCTTTGGCATCTCATGGTGCTGGGAGTTAACTGCAAGGTCAGTAAAAGCTCTTATCTTGCAAGTCCCACAAGAATTGTCTATGCCACTTCATTTCAATGAGGCTGAGAGTTTGTGCAGTCCCCGAAAATTCTGGGGAAAAAAAACCACAATAATTATAAAAAAAAGGCTTTCATAATTTCTGATATTCTTTTTTAATTTCAGGTTTTCCCTTTAAAAAGAAATTGTAGACTCCTGCCAGCTGCAATTACTGCTTTTCATAACCTCTTCTGGAGGAAAACACTATGCCAGTGCCCATGAATCAAAGGTAGAGGACATGAAGCAGGGAAGAGTTAAGCAACTCACTAAAGCTTACACTAGAAACAAGAAGAAAAGAAATCAGAAAAAAACACCCATTTCCCTCGGTTATCTGTGCTTGGACAAATTCACTGCACCATTTTTGTTATCTGAGCCTGTTTCAGAGAGGAAAATGGAGACAGGCAGCGCTGAAAAAGTAATGCAGGGCAAGACTTTCAGCTTATACATTGGGTTGGATATCAACTGTCCTCAGCTCAAGTCTGCATCCTGCCACCAATTCCCCTCTCTGACCTTAGGCCATTCATTTAATGTCTCTGCCCCTCAGCTCCTCACCTGTAAAATGAGAATACTAATACAGCTTTTCTTCATACCTCACTCCCCTTTGCCCACTCTGGCTTCAGGGTCCTCAGTGCTGAGTCTGTTTCTAATTAATTATTTTCCAAATGCAGTTCAATCCTAGCCATTGAAACCACTCATGAAACAAAAAAGTAATAATAGTAAAAGTAATAGCAATAGTGATAGTGATAGAAATATAGAGATAGATAGAATTAGAATTAGAAATAATGAAAAATAGAAACAGAAAGAAATAGAAATAGAAACAGAAATAGAAGTACACCTAAAATGGTTTCACTTGCAAGGTGCTGAGGGTTAGAGAAAAAAAGGAAAAGCGCAGTCCATGCAGAAGAGCTGTCATGTCACACAAATTGTCAGCTTCTCTAATATCACCAATCCCTCCTCCGCCTCACCAACTTAAATTCTCCCATGCCTCAAGGTAGATGGCTGTTGGGACTTGGCACTCTAGATACATCCACACCGGAGATCAGTCATTTCACACTGCCAGTGGGCTTCTTTACTATTCTAATACAGAACCAATTGCACACTATGACTAATAATGTTGGCTGTATGAAAGAATTATTTATATAGAGACTGAGAAAGGCCTCCTTGGATTTCTAGACAGGACAGTCATAATCTGGAGAGCAAAGCATAAAATAACTTCAGGGTCATTTCAGACTGCCATAGTCTGCAGGAGACAAGCTGACAATTGGTGCTTGAATTTGAAGCTGCAGATGTATATGCTGTGGCAAACCATATTCCCTTGTACCCTAGAGTCCTCCATCCTCAGAAATAAAGAAGGAACAACTAGTGAATGACAGTCAACACAGGCTTATGGAAAATAGCTCCTGTCAAACTAAACTGATACCTTTTTTTCTGATGAGATTACAAATTCAGTCAATAAAAATAGCAGTATTCAAGCAATAGGTTTCTGTGAGGCATTTGACTTGGTACATCAGGATATTTTGATTATAAAACTAGAAAAAAAATTGCACAAAATTAATATGGTGCACCTTAAGTGGATTTAAAAAAAGGCTGAAAGCTTCAAAATGCATTTATAGAGGTCACTTCTGAGCAGGACTCTTTCTAGTCTGCTCACAGAGGGCTCAGGCTTTGTCCTGATGCCATTTTATCAGTGTTCTATCTATAAACACAATGATCACCTAAAACTTGGTATTCAGCCAACTGGTTAATGAGTTGGAGATTCGGGGGATGATAAATAAAATAAGAGGACAGATCCTTTATGTTGTGTGATCAGTGGATCAACCATATTTAGACAAACAAGGTAATTTTATTATAACAATAGAAAAAATATACTTAAGGATATGGCTGTATTTACAAGGCAGAGTATATACTCTGACAGCTGGTGACTGAAAACAGCTTGGTGTCATGATAGATAACAACTGAAGATGATTTTTGTCAGGATAAAGGTTTTACAAAAGAGCTAATGTTATTTTGCTGCATAGGCATAAAGCTTTCAAATAAGAAGAGGTTGCTTTTATTCTAGTACTGTTACTGCTTCTGGTTTTGATGTCTGAGGTTCAAGAAGTTGTTTATAATTTTGTAGAGGGTTCACAAAGGAAACACAAACAGAGAAAGCAATTTGCCTAGTAAAAAAGGCTGGTATTTAAAGCCAGCTGAAAATTTAGAGAACAGTGTAAAATGGTCATCCAGGCTTTCTCTTTATCCACCAATGGGAATGTGAAAAGATGGCCCACCGTGCATCTCCTACTTTTATCTTAGTCTTACACTGGAATAAAACACCTCTGAAAGTGCTGATCTTATGACATGGTCAGATTCTAAAAATACCTGTAGGTAAAACAGAATTTTGAAAATAGCATTTTTATTGCTTTGACAAGATGCACAAACTAGGCAAATTCAGAGTGGAAACGCTGGGATGTTATAAGTGGGGATATCAGCAAATAGTTTTGTGATTGTGGGAGATCTTTGCCATAATTTTTGACTAGAAGACTGAAGGATTTTGTTTAAAAATGACCTTCTCTAACTTGGGAACACTCTCCAAAGGTCTCTGAAGTCATCTTTGCACTGACCATCAACCTTGACAGAAGAGAACAATGTGATCCCTGGAGAAAGCCCAGGAAAGGAAGCAGGGCAGCAAAGAGCACTTCTGATAGCACTTTCCAGTCCTTTTTATATATGCAGAGCTCTTCCAACCCTCTAATACTAAGAAGATTCCTATATAATTAAGTCTTTCCTGCCTGATTATGTCATCTTACAAAGCTTTGCTAAACAATCTTTGAAAGTTCTGAATGATTTATTAGGAAGCTAAGGCATGTTTTTCTTATGAATCTTAGGACTTGCTCCTCACATTGTTCTCCTCTGTGAGAAACGTTTTCAGTGAAGTGCTCAGCACTGTCTCTGAAGAAATGATAAGCAATGGGTGTAGCAGTAGCCACCTGTGCATTTTGGGCTGACTTCAAAGCCCATCCAAGTCCATTCTCTAGACATGCAGGTTCAGACAAGGTCTGAAATGTAAATGCGGTTAATATATTGCTTGTGTTTATACAAGCTCTCTTTCAACACCATCCATTAGGTTAGCTCCTTCCCAGATCTACGGAGTACAAACAGTTGTGAAATAAAACCTGTGATGCCAAACACACTTAGTAACTCAAAAAATGCTGCTTCAAATAACCTTTCACTTTTGTGAAGTTTGTAAGAACTATGTACTCTGCACTGAATATTATAATGGGCAGACTGGAACGCCTGACCTCAGACATAAAATTACTTTTCAGATGAGCTCTGTCCCTACTCTGTTCAAATGCACAAAAATTGGAAATACTCATTGCATTAAGCCATCAAATTCCTCCTCTGCTCTACCAAGATATGACATATATAATGCTCATTAATATTGCTTAATAAAATAGGCATATTACAAGGATGATTACAGATTAGAATCATATTCTTGTATTAAGACTGCTGCAGAGGCTAAGCCAATACTGCTCTGATATTAATCACCATGGATATTTCACAAATAAAACCCCCAAGACTCTCCTTTAAAACCACTGCATATATACATTCCACACCTCTCAGGATGTTTGGTTCAGTGAGGCAAATATCCTTCATCTCAAGGTTTATTTATTGGTTTATAATGTTCCTGGGTTGCATAATAGAGAGATGTCTACTGATACTCTAGAGAAAGAAGGATTTCTCATGAATTTTATACACATAATTTCCTTTGGGAAGTGCTGAATATGATACCTAGTGAAGGACGCTGTTGAAAATTCATGTAAATAAGGCAAAATGGATTCATGGCTCCAGCCTGCAGTAATCTTGTGAACCGTGTTTTGTGAAACGAAAGCACTGAGGGCTTAAAATGTGGACATTTTCTGTACACACCATGGGCAATGGTTCATTAAAAGGACTTGCTGGTATGTGCTCATGGGGTGGCTGACCAAAGTACTCACAGAGATAAAATTTTGCCTTTCTGGCACCACATGAAAGACTCCTCTTCACTTTGCAACAGTGAATGCAGATCCAGTTTGGATGAAGGGTTCCTAGGCTTTATCTATGAAAGACCTTCAAATAGCACCATCATTTTGAGGACTGCATGCTTTATATACCTTTGCTTACACATTCTGGTCAGGATTTTGCCCCATTTGGTGTGCAATTATATTGACCTTTGCAGTGATACTTCTTGAACTTGCACCTCCACAAACTGTTGACTTTGAAAGTTCACCAGGAACAAGGCCATTCATCCCATACAGCCAAAACCTCTGCCGTCTGTACTAAGCTTTACTGGCCCCAAACAGCTTTAATGCTGCCCTGTGCAATCTCTCAGTGCTGACAGCACAACTCTGCTTTTGTAATGTGCTTTCCAAACAAAAATATCCATATTACTTCTCAGATAAAAATGAAGACAGCCTCATGGTTTGGTGTGGGTAATGAAAGCAGAGATGAAGTGCATCAGTTTGCTCATAGGCACATAGAAGAGGGGCAGAAAAAAAACAGCAGTTATGGGTTTCAGGGCATTAACCAGAGTTTCTGTCTTTCTGCTTAGCATCCACATTGTTTAAAGTTCCCTTTAGGAGAAATGTTTGCAGTGTTATTTTTCTTTCTATATAGCTGGTGAGGGGTCTAGAGAACTAATCTTATGATGAGCAGCTAAGAGAACTGAGGTTGTGGAAGGAGGTTGTAGCCATTAGGGTGTGTGTCGGTTCCTTCTCCCAAGGAAATGGCCTCCAGTTGTGTGAGGGAAGGTTTAGATTCACATTAGGAAAATTTTTTTCCCTGAAAGGGTTATCAAGCACCAGAACAGGCTGTGCAAGGAAGTGGTGGAATCACCATCTCTGTATTTAAAAGATCTGTAGATGAGGCACTTGGAGACATGGTTTAGTGGTGGACTTGGCAGTGCTGGGTTAACGGTTGGGCTTGATGGTCTTAAAGGTCTTCAATCTAAACATTCTATTATGCTATGACCTTTCCTTTCTGACTTTGCCCTGACAATCAGAATAATTATGGAATTATTCTGTTCCATGATAGAATCCTAAATGAAGATGACTAAAATTGTTCCTCTTTTCTTTAATGGAAAATTAAATAGTTAATGTTTGTTTTCCAGGACTTTACTGACAAATTTCTTTTTTTCTCTGTTAGATAGCTTTCCACTCAAATGGGTGGGGAGAGGAATCAATGGACTGTCTGGTACACAGACTCTTGGCTTGACTGGGAAAGATGGGAACATCTGCTTTTACAAAAAGTATTAGAAGTTTGCTGTTATTGCTAGAAGCCTTCCCACTGGCATCTTTTCTGCTGAATGCAGGTGCTATTGTTTTCATTAATTAGCCTTAAATTTGTGTGTCCATTGGGTGAATGAAAAGAAGTGGTTTATCTTTCTTCCTTATCCATTCCATCTGTAGACACCTCCATCCACAGAAATGATTGAATTTCTTGACATATTATCAGGCATGATGTCTTAAATGATTGCTTATTTCTCCCTATCTTCCCTATCTTCCCCTCTCCACCCCCCCAAAAAAGGACACAATGGTATAGGTTCAAAAGCAAGGGGAACTTTGTGAATTGTATAAACAATGTATCAAAGGAGAATTTCCTTCAAAAGGAATCATATTTCTACTTTTTGCAAAAGATTCTTCCATTTTAAAACAGTGAAAGTACAGGCAAGTCTTGAGCTTCTGGTGCAGGGCAATACATCCATGTCTGTTATAAAAATATCTAAAAATATATTTAAAAAGCTAAAAATAAAGAAAAATTGATACATTTTCAACAATTATTTGGAGTGACAGGAGACTGGATTTTTTGAGGGTTTACTCTGTGTAAGGGTCCTATATCTCTAAATTTCATCTACTGGTGAGAAGCAGAATCAAAACTAAAGATTTTGTGTATAATAAGACCTCAAAATCTTCAATGCAACAGATACAACCTTAGTTTTGTTCTGTCTAACAAAATATAGACTCATAGAACCATAGAATAGTTAGTGTTGGAAAGGACCTTAAGATCACCTAGTTCCAACCCCCCCATATCTTCTCACAGTTTAAATTCCTATTTTCAACCTGCTGCCCGGAGACCATTGCAGTGGAGCAAAATAAAATAGAAGAATACAGAAATCCATATTCAGGACAAATAAGTGAACCCTCAGAAGGGGTAAGCAGGCACAGAGGAGCTCTTCTGATTTACACCAGCTGAGCATCTGATGCCAAATATCGCTAATGAAGTCACCAAGCCAAATAATGCACTCATCCTATTCCCTTATAATCATTCCAATACCCCTTACAGCTATTTCCGACTGTGTCTCTGATCTCCTTGCTAAGACATTTAAATCTCCTGTTTCATTTGCATGGTTATCCACTGAAATAGCTCCTAGTGTTTCTTTTCTTGTTTGCAAAACTGAAGAGAGGGGGAGGAGGAAAAGAGGGGGGTAGGGAGACATAGAAATGTGAGGATTTATCTACATGCAGGGAAATTATTCAAACCTGACAACTTACTTTTGTTCCACAAGAGACTAGCTTTGAGGCCTGGATTCTCACAAGGGTAGATAGCCTTTTTTGTAAAGTCTTACTATAACTAGTATTTCATCCCATCTTGTTTGGTGTCCAAGTGTTGTGCTGCACTTCCTTATGATGGAGCTGGCTGCACCGGAAGAACCATGGCTTTGTTTTTTTGGCAGTGGGTTTTTTCCTAACCCATGAATAGATTCTCAGGCCATCAGATAAAGAACTCTGCAGGAAAACTATCTGCAGGGCAGCTGGACTGTGGAACAAAGAGTAAGATCCAACAGAGAACTGGAAAGAGATGTCTTGTGATGTGATGAGGACATAAGAAAAATTTGGCTGCTCCACATCAAAGATCTATTTAGCCTAATGACTATTTGTGGCCTGAGAGCCAAGGACATAACAGAAGAAGCAGGAGAACAAAGACTGATATTTCCCTGGCATATTCTCCTACTCTTCTGTAGCTTGTAGCTCAGAGGAAGCCCATTTCTATTTAGCATTCCTTTATGATTTCTTGCTATTTATTTTTCCTAATTTATTTCTTTTTTTGTTTTATCCCATGTAAGTTTTAAATGTCTTATCATCATACAGCAATGAATACATGGGTTCATTGATATATTCTTTGAAGAAAGAGTCCTTTTGAATGTTTAAATTTTTCTCTTGAGCTATTGATTTTATGCTGCTTAGTCTTTTTACTTGAAGAGATAGTGAATGGTCATTCCCTATGTACCTTGCCCCTCCTTCACCCTCTGTGCATCCCTTTCCAGGGTAAAGTTCATTTACTTAATTTGTAGATTTCTGCAGAAGAAAAAGGGACTACGCACTACAAGCAGGATATTTTGTAAGACTTAAGAGACAAAGTTTTAATGGTGGTTCAGTGCCTATAAGGAATGTGTCTATACTTTTTAATACTAAGCCCTAAATCCTGAATTGATGTGTTACCTTCTGCTTTTACCTGCTGCGCTCTATTTTACGTATTTTCAACCCCACCTTTTTATCTTACTTTTGATTACTTGGTCTTCTCCTTCTCCTTCCACAACTCCAAGTAACCTTCCATCTTAGAAAAATTGTCTAGCTTATTCTTTCTTGCTTTCCTCGTATAACACCCATTGAATTACCACTTGAACAAGTCTCCAGTGCTTTCCATACAGCGATGGCTGCATCTGACTGTAAAATTAAAACAAGACAAACCATAAGGTATTGAAAAGGATTGTGTCAGCCCTATATTCTCTATTCACTCTCACACCAGACTTCAAATTTTTTCATTTGTGCTGATTCTGATTTGTTATTTGACTCAGTCAGGCAATTGCATCCCAGAGTACTGATTTCTGTAAGCATTAAGAAGTTCAGTTCATGTGGTTCCTAAATCCTTTGTTCAGATACATCATAATGGAGTGAGGAGGTGGCTGGTGTCTTCTCCCAGGTAACGAGATAGGACAAGAGGAAATGGCCTCAATCTGAGCCAGGGGAGATTTAGACTAGATATTAGCAAAAATTTATTCACCGAAAGGGTGGTCAGACATTGGAACAATCTGCCTAGGAAAGTGGTGAAATCACCATCCCTGGAAGTGTTCAAAAACCATGTAGATGAGGCCCTTAGTGACATGGTTTAGTAGTGCTCTTGGCAGTCCTGGTGTAGAGATTGGACTTGATCATCTTCAAGATGTTTTCCAACCTAGTTTATTCTATGATTCTATGCTTGGGGTAGAATTATGGTCAATTTTGTTTGGGAAGAATCTGCTAACAGTATCTTTAGTGGAATTTAAACTCTGCAGCATCCTAAATTTCTCCACACTACACCCCAAGGAATATATTCTTAGTATGATGCAATAAAAAAAAATCACTGTGGCCATAAGGCAGACCTCACATTGACAAACCCCCAAACAGTCCCACCCCCAAAAATAATAATCATATTTTAGGGGTATGGAGGCATGTCATGGGATTCTGAGAAGTCATAACTGTGATGTAGTGTGGATTAGATAGTTTCATTTTGAGGAGTTTTGTCCTAATCTGTGAAAACACAAGCCAGTTTTGGGCTACCTGTTTTCAAAAGAAAAGATCACTCTTATTTAGCACTGCAAACATATTTTAGATGATTAAGGTCAGAATAAGTTTCTATCTTTATCCCAGTGGTATTGGAGAGCGTTTCTGAAGAGGAAAAAATAAGTTTTTCTTATGAGCAATCTGAATTGTTTGCACTGGGGAAATTGCAGTCAGCTGTGGCCTGATGCACTGCTTTTTATTTTGAAAGGAGCAAATAACATTGAGCTTTATCTGAACATGCAGCAGCATGTCTCCAGCACACAAGAGAGGTACTATTGATGCAGATGCCACAGCGCATTGCTAATGGGACACTGGAAAGTCCATTCTCTTCCTTTTGTTTTCAACAGCATTGACATTTTAAGAAGTAAATACATATCAGACACACAATGATTACAAAAGGAGGTATTCCTACAATGAAAAGAAAATGGAAAAAAATATGAGAAAGTGATGTGCACTATTTACTCCCTCAGCTACAAACTGGCATTGAATTGGAGTCTAAGAAGTGTATATTAACATTCAGCTGGCTGTTACTGTGAGCCATAATAGACATGAGCATTGACTAGACCCAATATTAGTGATGGTACTGGGAAACCATCCTTGCTTTTGGCTGCCTGAAGGCAGTAGTGATCCCCTGCTTGTCCTATCTGTCAGTCTATTTGATCTCCAAATGAATTGCTTTTGATAACAGCTATATAAATGCAGAACTGTTCCGCTGGGCCTTCTTAAATGAGACTCCTCTCTTTCATCTCCCAGTCATTTCAAAAAGCAGATAGACTTGTTAGAGGGTTTTAATGCAATGATTTATGTTTTATCTTGCCTGGTTTGAGGCAGCATTTATTTAGCACTAAATTCTTCCCAAGCCTATATGTGAGGGAGAAATGCTTCTATACAATATTTGGGACTTAAAATAGTGTGTCTATGTGCACATGTGCATATGTGTACGTGTGTGTGGAAGTGTGCACTCTGCTTCATCAGAAAGAAATAAATGATGTACTTTCTTTTTAAGAATTCAGCCATCCGCTTGGATCATTGCACCTCCAGCAAAATTAAGAGAAACAGGAAGGAAACAATATTTGAAAATCATCTAGCTAGTAACATTCAGTCTAGGGCAAACAACAGATGCTTTGGAGAGGAAGACAGTGTGAAAAATGGTGCATCTATCTTCATTATGTTTGACTATAAAAATATCTCTGACCTTCTTTGTAATTAACATGTCTTAACATCAGTGATAATCCAGTATAGGAGTGGGTTGTTTGTCTTTTGCATTTTTCATTTTCTTGTTGTTGCTGAGTGAGGATATGCAGCTATTTGGATCAACAAATCAGGTGAAAGCTGATTTTTAAAACTCCCATGTTCATTCATAAATAAATAAGCAGTAGTCTTGCTGATGTTTGTGCAATGGGAAGAATCAGGGCCCTTAGAGTAATCTAGGAACAATCACCCAGACTCATGTGAAAGGATGAGATAAGATTTCCAGGGTATTGGTTTTTACCTCTCTTTTACTGTAATACTGGTTGCATTGGAGGTAAAATTCAACCTCTTTCTTCTGATTGTAAAACCTTAGGTTAAGGCTGGATATGCACAATGGATGGAAGAGAAAGTCTGTGAAAGAACACTGGCTTTAATATCTTTGGGACAAAGCATCTATGCTCTAAAGAGACTAATTCTTGAAAGTAGTGAAGCTGGCTGGCCTTTCGCTGTATTATGTAGCATATAATTGTAATGAGAAATAACTGATACATTCAAAACCCTCGTTTCTGCTATGGAAATAAATAATACAATAAAAGGAGCTAAATGAAAAAAGGAAAATATGTAATTTAAATAATCTGTTTTAAATAAGGTAATATATTTGATGCAACAAGGAACTGAGCAGTAATATGAAAATTAGCCTATTTTTCTTTGAAATGACAAAGCTTATTTTTTGTCTTGAAAGGAAAAGGGAGGTTTGGGTTAGCATCAGGCAGAGGACAGATTACATTATTCCACATCCCAAACTGGGGTTGAAGCATGAAGGTGCTATGCAGGACGTCCCCAGAAGGTTTCATATCCCACTTAGCTAACCACACATTTTACACTGGAGCTGAAGTGATACCTATTTCTCTCCATTAGATATTGAGGAAATTTAGGAGCTGAAGTGATACCTATTTCTTTCCATTAGATATTGAGGAAATTTAGGGATGCTAAACTTCTAAATATGACTTCATCCTTTCATTTCTCTTTCTTGGTGCTGTTAAGTACTATCTGGAACAACAAAAGAGAAATCCTGACTAGCTTGATGGTTTAAAGACTGTCCCAACAGCTGTTAGATGTGGCTCAGTTAGCCCTGGTTCACTGAAATTTATTCCCTGGTAATAGTTGAAGGCTTTTCTAGGTTTTGTGGATCCTTCCCCAGCTTCATGTCACAACTGCAGTTTTGTCCTACAGAATTCTTGGGTGAATGGTCTATTACTGACATGCAGAAAAAAAAATTAAAATCCTTCTTTTGCTTTTGTTTATAATGCCTTGATCTCTAAATCTGTTCTGAAAAACATAAAAATAATAACAAAAAATCACTATGGAATACTGTTTTCCCCCTTTCAACTCTTTGTAAAAAAATGCTAAATTTAACACACATCCTCAGATAGCTTCCAGTCTTGGATTTTCGCTTTCTAGAAAATAAATTCAATGAAGTCCAGCTCAGTTCATGAAGTTCATGTTCAGTTTGTTAGCAGAAAAAAACCCTCCAGTTCTATTCTACAGCTTCATAATATAGCATATCTCATATATAGCTCTTCAGATATTTTCAGATACTTCCTTTAGCTTTGATGGCAACTTTTCAAAGCAATCTCTTGTGCTGTTATCATCTGTGAGGTGCCCAATGGCTGTCCTCCTCAGTACTGTGCAACAGGACACCTTAGTTGGAATTGTTAGAAGAAAGATACGCGCCTGGAAACTGCAGCCTGATGGAGCAGCCTGACTCATCCTTCGAGTCTAAAATGCTTCCAAATTTGTAAAACAAATATGTAAAGAAACAGAAAAATTTGTTTCCTTGGAAATCATAAATCTAGTGATTTGCCATTAATATTAAAAGATAGTTTCCTGCCAATGGATACTTGAAAATGTTCTCAAAACTTTACATGCCTAGACTGTATTTGTATTTACATTTGTATTTGCATATGTAGATGTTATTAAAGAAAAAAAATTGGATGGCTTTTTCTTTTTTTCTGCATTCTATTCTCAGACATCTCCTCCTTCCAGAATGATGTGAAGGATATTAATGTGAAAGGGTGGCCTAATTCTGCTATTGTCAAAGTCAGGATAACTTTTTTATTTTATCTCAGAAGGAATAGCATTGATGGAGTCCAACATATTAGTTTTAGTATAGATTTATCTATGCACACATATATTCTGAATACTTTCCTGAAGTATGAAGTCCATAGAACAATCCAATCAATTGACATTTTTTTCATGAATGCAGAAAACCTTCATGCCAACTGCAACTATTGCAAGGAACACTTGTCCAGAATTAGGCAGAATACTGCCTGCATCTCTTTTCACCTTGAAGGAGTGATATTATTTTCATTTGGCAATGTTTTCAAAAAATTATTTTTCTAAACATTTTTTTTCTTAAGGGCTAAAACTCAATTGATGTTCATGCTTTAAAAAAAATATGAAAAAATTCAACATATCATAGAAAGTTCTTCTTTTTGAGGTCCTCAGCCTTCCACTGGGAGAGATGTAAAATGTGTATGGGATAAAAATAGAAAGCCTGCACAGAAAATAATTCAGTGGGAAGAAAAAGAATCCCACTTATTTCAGTCCTTGTAAGAAAAGTTCTATTGCTACTTTAACTTTTTTGCCATTCACAATAGGAACAGCTTATGTGTAAAAATATTTTGTCTCCTGAATGCAACAGTGCTGTCCATGTTAGCAGCAAATATATATTTTTAGCAGACAGTGTGGGTCCATTAATAGGGTGCAATTGGTCCTGCAATCTGCTTTAGAATGTGGACAGCTACAGTGTATTTAATTCCAGCGCTAGTTTTGGCATCTCCTTTTTGTGGCACATGGTACAAACTAGCCTCGCTCATAGGAGGAAACTACGTAGTAGTGTTCATTGGATCTGCCAGGATCTCTAGCACAACTGTACCACGCTGGCAATGGTGTTAGAGTCACAAGGCAGCTAAACAGGCAAGTTAGGGGAGTGGCGGTGAAATCCTGGCTGGGGAGGTCAAGGTAAAGATCTCTTGGACTTCGCCTGTTTTAGGCATCTGGCCAAGGTCTTTTGGGTTTTTTTCTAATCTATTTAGATCAGTGCTAAATCAAGGTCTTGAACTTTAATTGAGATTAATATACGGATGTACAGAACTTACAGAAGTTGAGCTGAATCTGCCCTCAGTGTCACTGATCTGAGTAACTCTTCTGATTTCCACTTTGGCTTGCACTGCCACTACTGAAGCTTATTGGCTTCATTGGAGCTGGATCCAAATGTAGTTGAAATTGGAAAAAATACCCTTGTACATCTTTGGATCAGAGAAGACCAAAAAGCATAGGCTATGTGCATGTTATAAAATAAATAGTTCCAGAAAAACATTCCCAGGCCTTGAAACGCTGCTGCTGGTAATAGTAAATTGTTAGAGTGGTTTTGGCTCACAAGAGATGATAGCAACAATTCCCGGACCAGGAGCCATTTCCAACATACACTTTGTGTGGGGCCACACAGTGCTTTGGAATCCAAGAACTTTTATACTGTATGGTGCCAAACATTGTGTATTGGCTTCAGGGACAGTAAATGGGCCGGGCATATTAAATTTACCATTAGATATATCACTAAGCTTGTTCCAGGAGGGTGTGGGTGATCTAGATGCTTCCATTGGTTTTGTATGATTTCAAAGAAAGAAGTAAAGTTCCAAATCCTTATATCAGGTTTACAAAATATGAGGAAAGTGGTATCACAATGAAACTTCTGCTGTTCAGGAAATTCAGCATACAGAATAGAAGACAGAGACGTTTAGAAAAGTTTTGAAATTATTTAGGTAATGAAATAGAAGCATTATTAATTGGTTTTGACAGACAAGAAACTACAGTACAGAGAGACTAAATCTGGGATTTTATATTTTATTTATGAACATGTGTATATACATATATAAATTTATATATGGGAGCTCCTGCTGCTATAGAGGACTCAATGTAACTGGGTAAGTTTTTAAAGAGCACAGTATGCTGAAAACATGGCCTTAAGCATCACAATAAAAGCTGAGTGCTGTTGATGGCAGTAGAAAAACATGAAAATGTTCCATTTGAAATGTCTACTTGTTGAAAATGTCTCTTAAATTGGAGTTTTCTATAGGAAATGTTTCTTATGAGAAAAATGGTTTGCATTTTTAGCAGCCAAAAATTGGCTAGAATTCAATATTTTTTTTTTTAACTATTGGCTTTCTGACAGAATTTTAAATACTTTCCAAGGCAAAACTATTTAAAAATGCAGAAATTCAAGTTTTTCTCTAAATGCTATTTTGGGACAAAACACCTTTTCTGTCTGATGAATATTTGGTTTTTAGGAGGACACCAAGGAAGGAGATGAGTTTGCTTTAAAGACTTACTGAAGAGGTAATGATAACTTCAACATGTATCTTCTAATTACACTGCCTATGGTGCCCAAGAAAATGGTGGCAAAACTGTGAATCAAGCTCAGCTCTTCCAAACAAAAGATCAGCACCCTTCTCTTGGTGCTTACTATCTGCCTATCCCTTAACCCAGAATTTTTTGTGCAATTTCTCATGGATATTACAGGGTAGAACTGGAATAACAATCCACGTTCTCCTTCTGCTGTCCAACGCAATAGCTTAGACCATCTTCACAGGGGAATTTCCATACATGCCATCAATGAATGCCCTTTTATACCAAACAGGAAAGAAGATCCCATCCTGGTAGTATTTTTGTTGTTATTTTGCTTTCAATCTGTGAAAGGTTGAGGCAGTTAATTTTGGGTGGCAGCAGAGGAAGAGTAGGAAGAAGAAGGGATACAGCACTCCAATATTTTCCTCTGTATAGCATCACTTATTAAAATCCTGTTGTCCTGACCATTGTTGTTGCCATTGAAGTCTGGTTTATTTACTTGAAAATCTGATTTGTTTCATTTTATTACTGTGTTTGTGAAGTAACCGATATCAGATTCTGCAGGAAAGAGCTGCCATTTACCAGCAGGCTGTGATGGCTCTGACACGGTCTGCAGGACCGGCTCCAAGGCTTGCTTTGCCCTGGGGGCTCTCGCAGAAATAAGATTACTGGCAATAACTGCTTCAACTGCTTTGAATAACAGACACAACTCAGAGAGCATAAAATTAGCATAAACACAGCATCAGTGTGTTCCCTCAGTGGATACAAGACAGGCAGGATATGGAAAATTGACTGAAATGGGGTCAGGCGCTGCTGAAGTCGGAAAGGCAGGAAGCACTGCCAAGTGGAGAGGTGGTGTTGCTACTAATAAATAAATAAATAAATAAATAAATAAAATGATAGCCATGAAGTTTTAATGATAACACTTTCAGAGGGCTGGGTATTAAAAATGCAGCAGTGGTGTCAGAACACCTTAAATGTTGTCTTTCCAGGAAAATTACTCTTCAACATCATTTTGCTGTGCACTCCTGATTGGGTGGAAGGAGGGGTGAAGAAATAACAACTGCAATAACGTCAACTTCCTATAGTAAATTTCCCGGTTCATTTTTTGGGAGAGAGTGGAAAGAGAAAAGGTGGAGGGAATGCACACTGTGATAATTTGAGGATGACGCCCTAGACTTGTTAATGTGTGGTAGTAAGTATTTTGTAGCACTCCTATCTCTTTATATTTATCAAATATTAAAATGGGAGATGGTTACTGACACATTCAATAAAGGAGTACATTAAGAGAAGCACAGGAAAACTGCTTTTGCAGTTTTAATAATGAGATGCTGCTGATACTGCTTCCAACAGATCTAGATATCTAAACCCTCTGACCTGTTCATACAGAGAAAGCTGGAACTAGCACAAGCTTAAAATCCAAAATTCCTCAGAAACCCAAGCTACTGAAAAAGACCCATAGCGAGTGTATTTGTCTCTTAACCAGCTTGACATTTGGGATACTGTTTGCAAAGCAGCTTTCCCTCCTTTGAAGAAGACATGTCAGAGGAGGGTAATCCACAGTGATGGAGCACACGTTGCCTTCATTCGAGAAAAAACATTTATGACTTTGCTCCTGCTTGCCACTGTTGGGAGTTTGTCCTTCAGATAAAATGAGGACTCTCAAAATCTCAGGATCAAAGATCAAGCCAGTTTATAAAGAAGAGCCTGGGACCCACTTTCAGAAGAGCATTGTAACCATAGGTACTTCAGACTAATTCAATATTTCATGTTTCAACCATCTTTAGCCAATGATGAAAAAAAATGAAAAAGAAAAAACAATCTTAAGATTCATTAAACATGGTTTGGGAAGCTTGCTTATCTTCCTTTTTTTCTTTCTCCTTGCTTTGCCTTTCTTCCTTTCTCTTTCTCCACCTTTGCTCTCACTCTCTCCCTTGCAGAAGCCTTTTCAAGGCCTTGCTGGGGAAAGATGGGGTTTGTAAAGAGTTAAGCTTTGCCTGAAAATAATCTGTTAAAGATAAGAAATGTTACATGAAATTTTCACTATCACGAGTGATAAAAAGGATGAAGGTAAACACTCAAAAGTGGGTTACTTTAGCCAATCATCTTTAAGACAGTGAACTGAGGAGAAAAATAAAGTAGAAGAAAGAGTCTGGATAAAAGCAAAGTACGGCATACAATAATTTTTTGACTGAGGTCTGTGCTCAATTGTATGAGGAAGTAAGATCCAGAGAGAGATGTGGAGTGAGTATTACCATTCTTGCCATTAATATTTTATGGGGTTTTTATTATTATTTTCATGGCCTTTATAATTTCCTGAATTGAAATAGGGTCAGAAAAGACTGAGAGAAACAGTACTGCTAGCCTAGCTAGCAGTTGCCTTAAAGAAAAAAACCAGCAAGCCTCATGTAGTGAGATTTCAAGGCCAACAAAATTTATGAGCAAGCTTTGGATGTGAAATGAAACTCTTGACAGTGTGCCCTTGTCTATAAAAATAAGCGTTAATGACCCTCTGTCCCTTGCTGGTAGATCCAGAGGAAAGGGCAAGTTTTAAAAGGCCCGGGAAACTAAACTATGTTTTCACCCTTAAAGGTGGTCCTTTCAGGTCAGAGGGAAGACATGTGATTGTGGATCATGGGTATAGCATGCCTGGGGACAAATAAAAGACTTTGTTCTCCCCACGGCATCAATCCAGCGTCTCTCACCGACACCACATTCGTTAAACAAATAAGCAGATAAACGTACCAGAAGAACATGCAAGGAAAAACAAATCAGACTTCTAAACCGTCTTGGAGTTCAGCCATGATTTTCCTATAGAAAAAAACTTAATTCCAGTATCCTTCTCACAAAGGACCCTTTTCTCTCTTTCTGTTGGGGTTAACCAGCATTTAATTGATTTATTCAGGAATATAATTGATTCTGATGACAGTGGCAGGACTAAGCCCTCAAAGACTGTAGCTTACTGGCATGCAAGGCTATCATGGTCCTCATTTAGCTTAACTGCATCTCCTGTGTTAGATGCATAGTTCCCCTAGGCTCTCTACATAATCCATAGAAAGAGATAGGTTTCCCTGGAGAGTGATGCACATCTAGCCTGGGCTA
This sequence comes from Psittacus erithacus, assembly GCA_009867235.2. NCBI lineage: Eukaryota > Metazoa > Chordata > Aves > Psittaciformes > Psittacidae > Psittacus > Psittacus erithacus. The sequence continues at coordinate 19,933 of WYDI02037247.1, read as the reverse complement.
AATTGCTATCTGACAGCACTTCTCTCAGTGACTACAGCTGGAATCTAGGGTGACTATGTGGGATACCAGTCAAACAACTAAACTAGTTTACTAGTAGAAATACAGCCTCAGTAGCCAAAAAATTTGTCACTGTCTCTTGCTACTTCCCTGTCCCCACTTGAAGCTCTCTTGTACCAAACATGGATGAATAGCTTTGCTGATCAGACAATTCTGCAGGTTTTTTTGATGACTCATGGCTTTTGAAAATGGAGTCCTGGTCAAATACAAGGGCTTGCAACTTTTACAATAATCCTCATCTCCAATGCATTGTCTTCTCATGCATAAATCCAGATTTGAATGATTCAGCTGAAAACTGGACCTCAAGTGAGATGATTAAAAAGATGTTAAAAGTGGAATCACCTATTGTCAAAAATGAATGACCTACATGTAGATGTTCACCTCTCTGCATCCTTCACCTCACTTTTCACCCATGTTGATAGTTTTTGCATATATTTTTCTTTTTCTTAAAGAAAATGAACATGCATTTTAAAGATTTTCATTTTTCATTGGAATATATTTTAATGGAAATATAATAGACTTCGGTTCTCTATTGGACAGGAGCTTTGTGTAAAGGCAACACTTACTAGTCTCTAGCCTTCTAAATACGACCTAATTTTGATCCAGGACCATACAAATAAGGTTAAAACCAAAATAAACTGAGTTAAAAAATCACAGAGAATATACATTTACTGAAGTATCATGAGACTCCAATAAACGTTTTTTGAAATTGTTAATATCATTATCTGAAGTCCATTAGATTTGAGTAATAAAACAATTCTGGTTCAGATAAGACTGACAAACCATTCTTAGTTTGGGAATAGAGACTTATTTGCCTTATTTTCAGCTCTCATGACTCAAAATATATACTATTCATGGCATTAAGGCCATATGCAATTTTTTTCCAAGGCTAGAATCTTGATTTGCATTTTATTTAGTCCACTCATTTCTGGGTACTGAATAGTTTTGATGTGAGGGAGTGCTGAAAAACTCTTCACATAAATTATGTTTCTGGGAAAAAATAAAATAGACTTTTAATTGGTTTAATACCATGGGAAAAAGAAATAAATTAGCCTACCAGTCTTATGAATGTTGTCCTGGATATGAATGTAAAAAACCAAAAAAAATTTCTGGTTCCAGGAATGATAGGATGATAAATACAGTTATTAATAAACCAAAACCAATGTAGACATCCTTGTAAGCAAGTTCTGGAAAGTACTTTCATTAAAGGTCTCAGTTCCATTTATTGACCTATTTCCAGTGATATGGCTAATTCCCTGAAATGTCTGTTAATCTTCCTTCATGTAATATTCCTGCTGAAAACAATATCAGCCAATTCTTGGTAAGCAGCTTGCTGCTAACACATTTAGTAAAACAGAGGCTGGTAATCAGGTGATGCTTGTCCAAGACACCCGAATCAACAACCTCATTATACTTATTCTTGCTGCTTTTATCATGGTAGGGTGAAGAGGCTGGTAACACCTATGCTTGGAAGAGATCAAAACCCCACCCCAACATATAGATTAAGCTCCTTTTCCACACATCAAATGATAAATACGTCCCGGTGCAAATTTCCCAAAGTTCTCATTTCTGACACTTTTTATAACACCATTGCTAACTTCTCCAGAAACTTCAATAACCAGCATTTGCCTGAACTTATTCCATTGCCTACTCATTACAGACATCTAGAAAGTTTGAACAGGGATGAAAACAGAGACATTGTGCTATGACGTTTACCAGACAAGCTCAGGAGGTCTTATGACAGTATCTTTGAAACTACTGTAGTGGTGCCAAGAGTATCTTATTTAATAGCATTTCAGATACAAGTCAAATGCGGTAGCTATCAAAAAACAAAAAAAAAAGAGAGTTCAAATAATACTTTAATTGGAGATAATTGGAACAGTGGAGAGGAACTTGGGTTTTTTTGGTTTTTTCTGCTCTAATCATACTTTTATGGGCGCATCATAAACAGCAATAAAGATATTTCAACTTCTGGGAACAGAAGATCAAACCTGAATTCAACCTGAATTCCCACTCTTGGAGTTCCACCACAAGCTTTAAGGTAGAAAGAAACAGTTAAGTCACAAACAACGTCATCATGTACTATATCCCAACTGTCTTGAGAGTTAATGGACAGAAGGATGAGCTTACATATCATTCTGTACTAAAATACTTCTAAAATATATCAGATGAACCACATATTTTTTCTGCAATGAGTATGAAGAGAGCCTTGGCTGCCCTGCTCAATCATAGCTGCCTGTAGTAGAGTGATGGCAGGTGAATCCTACTGTTGTTTCAGATGTCAATGGGTATCAGGCTCAAACCAATGCCTCAAGCATTAAAATATTACTTCATAACATTGTTCTCCTTAAATTCTGGACACACAGATTTCTTTACCTAATTTAAGACCAAATAATTGTGGTGGTAGAATTTTAATCTCTGGGGTTTCTTCTAAAATCAAAAATGAGAAGTAAAGGTACTGGAGGGGATGACAGAGTCCCTTTTAAAATACATATCAAAGATAGGTTAGATTGGCTCTTTCTATTGACCATAACGGGGTGCTGAAAGAGAAATCTGGTCGTATTTTAAACACAAACTAAATCTAGCCAAGTTTAAAACCATTGCTCATTCCAGTGAGGATAATTTAGGTCTGAATATCTTTAGTTCTTTTACCATCTCAGTACTGTCCTACCACTTGTAGAAAAACAAGAAATGAAGCCTAAGCCAGCACACCAACCACTACCACCCTGTGTGCTTTGAAATTGAAGGTAGAACTGTCAGGATGTCCAGACATTGAGCAAGTGAATAAAAACCGAGCAAAGTTAAGTGCATTTTTTGTAATTCTTGTTAACTTTATTGCTAAATTTCCTGGCTCTGCGGTGAGATCTGAACCGGTTCTTTCTGTATGCAAAAAGATTCATTCCTGCTGAAGTTCTTACATATCTTATTATTTATTTTCTAGTAATTAGCCTGAACCACTGACTCAAACAGAACTAGCCAAGTGAAAAAGAAAATATAACAAAGTCCCCCAGTATGTCGTCTTTGCCTAGGGCAATAAGCAGCTGATGGCTAATGGGACAGATGATGCTCCTCTTCTCAGTTCATCCATTTAGCTGCTTGTTTAAGACATGAGAATGCCTATGTGCCTTGACCCACACTTTGTCATTTGAAACTTTCATATATATTCTTGGTAAAGCTGGACAGATACATTTCCTGACCCTTGGATAACAAAAATCTTGAAAACTGAAGTATTTTGGTTTGCAACTGCAGACATACTACCTTTCAAAATTGTTAGATGTCCTTTCCTCTCTTTCACTGGAAATTACAGGACTAGCTGCATCTCTGAATGCACTGCAAGCTCCTTTCCTGGAAAAGCAAAGGGGTGGCAAGTGGCAGTCCATCATCAGCAAATGTGGGAGACGCAACATGGAGTAAGAGAGGAAGGAGAGAGCAATCTGAATTCAAGAAGGAATGATGACATGTATTAATGAGGCTGTACAAAGTGAAATAGCTGGGAAGGGAAGAGAGAAAGGGATGGTGGGGAAGAATAGCTCCATGCAACCAGATAAAAAGCAGATAATGGCAACTGCAGTTGCTTCTGGTACCAAGCTTCCTTTCCTGAGACAAATGCCAGTCACAGGTGGCAAACTGCCTGGAGACAACTCCGTCCTCTTTGGGAACTAATGTGGATTAGATTTCTGAGTTTAAGTCAGACAAAGTTCGAAGATAATATTCTGAGTCTCAATTTGTTGGTTCTATCAAAATTCAGTAATAATCTGCAATCTGGGGACATAGATGTCTAGTAATTTAATAAAGGGTAGCTAAAGTCACTGAATAAAAAAGTGTGAATGCTCCCTTAAGCTCTTGGTTTACTAGAAGCTTTACAAACTGGAAGAAATTCCACTCCTATTGCTTATCTAAATAATAGCTAAGTATAACTACTAGAAAGTGGTTTATATTAACGACTTCAAGGTACAGTGATTCTTAAAAACGCATCAGTTGTCCCTGCAGCACGTCACGTGTCCTACCTTTTTTTCCTGCTCCCTGCCCTCTGGTACATGTCAGTGCTGTTCCTGAGGTCAAACAGAGTGAGAATCTGATGGCAGGAATCAACACAGATTTCCACATTGACTGTGTTTATTTCTATTTATTCCCTTGGGGACTTTGGAGTTTGTCTGTTTTGTTTACTCCTTTTCTTCCAAGGAACTTTACTGCTGCCTGTAAGGGAGACAATCCAGCTTTGCTAGCTGGCAATGGGAGCTCGGGGGCTCCCTGAAAATGTTGGAAACTCTTTGGTTTCCAGAATGTTTAAGAAAAGTATGTTTACACAGCTTGTGCTGAGTGCTTGCTATGCAAATGGATTTGCAACTCGCGGGTGCAAAACACCTTCTCATTCTCTCTTCCAGATCTCCAGTAATTCCCTCAGCATATAAACTCTTACCCCTACAAGACAGAAACTGGCATTAGAAATCATTTAAAGATCATAGAATCACAAAATCCTAGAATAGTTTGAAAGAGATCTTAAAGATCATCTGGTTCCAACTCCTGCCATGGGCAGGGGGGACACCTTCCATTAGACCAGGTTGCTCAAACCCCATCCAATTTGGCTTTCAACACTTCCAGGAATGAAGCATCCACAGCTTCTCTGGGAAACCTGTTCCAATGTCTCAGTACCCTCACAGGGAAGAATTTTTTTCCTGATATCTAATCTATATGTACCTTTTTTCAGCTTGAAACCATTACCCTACAGGAAGTTTTCTCAGCAGTACAATTAAGCATCAGGATCCAGTCCTAATCCATAAAATGGTGTAGACTCTCTCGTAATCCTGCCTGCAGTACAAGATTATCTGTTTGCTCCTCCACATTCCTTCTTCATCCCCATTCCATCCAGTACAGCTATTGGATAGGAAAGTCACAGGTCTCAGAGAGAAGATACTGATGAAATATCCCTTTATACCAGAAAAAAATGTAACTGAACTACTAGTCTCCTTTTAAAATGAATGAGGCCAATAAATCAAAAGGAAATCGTGAAATGTCTGACTCTAAACTTAGTAAGAGGGACATGCAGTAACTAATTGCTTCCTTTAAGTCAAATTGTGTTAAGTCTATATTATAAATCATAGAATATAGAATCACAGAATGGTTTAGCTTGGAGGGACCTTTAAAGCTCATCTAGTTCCAACCTCCTGCCCCAGGCAGGCGCACCCTCTATTAAACGAAGTTGCTAAAGGCCCCATCCAACCTGGCCTTGGACACAGACAGGGATGGGGCAGCCACAGCTTCTCTGGGAAATCTGTACCAGTGCCTAACCTCATCATAGAGAATGTCTTCTTTATGACCAATATAAACCTAGCATCTTTCAGTTTAAAGCCAGTATCCCTATCACTACAGGTCCTGGTAAAATGTTTCTCTCCCCCTCTAGGCTATTTTCAGGAATTTCCCCAGGTTCAGTAAATGTATGCACATCTAACTTAAAGATGCTGCTTTTCCAGAGTGGGTGTCCACAAAAAGTCCTGGAAAAGGTAACTATTCTTGAGAGCTACTCTGAGCTGGGCAGCTAAAACCAGAAAAACCTGAAATCTACAGCTAAGTATGAATTCTAGAATCTGACCTCTCAAGAAAAACAGGGAGGAGGAAGGGAGCTTATACTTGCTGAGTTCCTTTTTTCTGCCTGAAATTGAGATAAAAGAAGGGTATTTAATGATTCAGTTCTGATTGGAAAACTGTGCCACTCTTCCTCAAATGTTCCTGTCCTCCTCCAATCTGTTTTCTTTGTTCTCTTCCTCTTCATCCTCAAGAGGCATCCAACCGCAAATGACTTAGGAGCAGTGAACTTTCAATTTTCCTCTTTAATCACTAAACCCAGTGATCCCTGTCCCCATCTGTGCCTTCCTCCCTTTCTCCCTCTGCATTTTCACTGCCCACTTTCCCCAGCCACACAGACCAGACTGAGCCCTCAACTTTATCTTTTATTTGTACAGCTTTGCCAGCTCTTGCTCTCATACACAGTTTTGTCTTACAGTGCTCTTGGGACACAGTTTTTGGTGTTTGGTCTTTCCCTTTTTTTCTGTGTAAACTGAACTGATGAAGCCACAGCAAGGCATCGCCCTTTGAGAGATCATCACCCAAGATCACCTCTGCCTGTACATGACATTTTGGAGCTATCTGGCCAGAATATGTATAATGCTGATGTATTAAATGTACTGTAACTGCTGCCATCAACAGGATGTTCAACAAAAATGGGACTTTTTCCACCCACAGCTTTAACAGCTAGGTCTCGAAAAGAGATAATTAATACATTAGAAGAATTTACATTCTAATATATGCTTATTTGGTGTAACAAGCCCCCTTCCACACAATCTCTCTGACAACTGCCCCTCCAGACGATCTAAGTAAAACTTGCTGCTTTTTCTCATCCGGATTGCAAAAGGCATCTGAAACCTGTATATTTTACATATGACCATTATATACAATGCACAAAGAAATATAAAGATGCTAAGGGAAAGGAAAAATGAAGAAAATGCAGAAATACTTTCACCTCATTCACTGAAGACTATGACCTAAAGTCACTGTTTTTAATGAAGAAATTCAGCAGTAAAATCTGTTTCCCCTTTGGCAAAAAGTCTGGTTTGTGCCTGCAAGTTCTTCTGCAAGAGCTACTGCATGATTATTGATTTTCTGAAACTGGCTGCCTCAAAGTGAGAATGCTATCATGAGTTCATAAGTTACAGTACCATGTTATACAAAATACTGAATGTTGTTTTCCACATGCTCTAGGATTTTTTTATAGGCCATTGTCTAAGTTTATCCCCAAAAGTTTAAATAGCTGTATTTTTTCAGAAAGAATCAATTTCTTTATATCCTGAGTAAAATGAAGCCAAAATCTTTTGACACTCTAAGATTCAAAAAAGGCACAGAAGTTTCCAGAGTTCCTAATCATTATCCCTAAAAAAAGAAAAAAAGAAAAAAGAAAAAGTTTAAGAAATCAGGAAGAAATGTAATTGACATAAAAACATGGATTTAACTGCAACTTTATTCACAAAAAAATGATGCTTCAATTTACTACTTCTTTAGAGAATATATCCAAATTCTCTCTTGCATTAATGAAAAACAGAGTACTCCAACATCAGTTTGATTTCTATTTTTTTTAACACATATTTGCCTTACTATATTTAGTTCAATGTTCACTAAACTGAAGAGTTTCAGTTTGACTTTGGCTGGTTTAAAGGGTTCCAATTAACCCCAGATATACTGCAACTCAAAGCCCTTCAGAATAAGGTGAAGGCATATTTATTTTCATTTTGAAAGGAATGCTTCCCATAAAAATAACTAGAATCTAAATTGCTATTCCATGTTGTCATTTAATTTTGTGGATGAGAATTCAGTATGGGACTTAGATATCTCATGGTTCAGTTCTCATGTCATTGGGATTAAGGAAATTATTGTGAAGGAAGGCAGGATGAGGCCATAGAGCACAACAGATAATCTGAAATGAGTCTTTATTTAATTCTAGAACAACAGTTCTCACACAAGGAACTATTGTGGAGCTGTCATTGGACTGGAGCCGATTTTGCTCAATTTCCATATACAGGGAAATTGCTCCCAGCTCCCTCAGGCAGCTTTGCAGATCTGCTCAGGGATACTGAGGAAAATTAATCTGAATTAATTTTTGAAGTGGATTAGTTCAACTAAATTAAAAAGCCGTATGGACTCTCCCATTCAGAATTAAAGTGGCTTTAACTCAGTTTTGCTTCATTCAGTTTAACACTGGATGAAACAGGACAGAGCTTAGGCTCCTTTAGAATTATGTTCAACTGAATGCAGTTTAAAGCACCACCTTCAAATAATTTGAAGTTATTTTGTTGGCTGTCTCTTTGTAAGCACTAATATTGTGTCCATGAAGGACAGAACATAGAACACAAAGATCTCTGCCCACAAATGGGACCTGCGCAGCATGGTGAATTCCTTTTCCATGCCAGTTTCTCTCAGGTTCTGCTTGGGAGAACATCTCAACCTTGTTGTATATTCAATGTTAGGGTCTCTTTTCCACCTGGCTAATCTAAGGATTTGTAAAATGTGGAAGTGTGAAGTGGGCTCTTTTTCCAAGCCTTTTTTATTCAAAGGATAGTTACAGCTTCCAAGTCACCAGTGACATACACTGTATTTGTAGTGTTGGCTTTCTATTCCATTATAATTCCCCAGAGCCTTCTGCTACTCTCACCTCTTCAAATGAATTATTATATTAAAAAAAAAAAATGGATTATTTTAAACATTGAAGGCAGCTACTCATCAGAAGTGGGAAAAGCAAAAGAGATAACTAAAGCCTTACTCAAATACCTTGGGAACATGAATGGATCTGTATTTTCATGGGCAAATTCCCGCTTTCATAGATGTGAGAGACCATGTTCATGTTGATGGTGGGGTATTACTGATACACATCAACAAGAAAATAGGGCCTATCAACTTAAAAAACTCTGACTCACATTAAATCAATTAAAGGTATTCTCCATCTGGTTCTACCCAAGGGGTTAGCACTGATTTAACTAAATTGGTTTCTAAACTGATTTACTTAAATTGGTGCATAGACTGTGTGTAGAACAGCCAGAAGTAAGCACTAGTCTAAGTCAAACAAATCCAAGTGAGTATAAGAGGTACAGCAAAAGATCTGAGGAAGAGATTAAGTGGCAGTATAACCCTTAGGGGTTATATGGAATGATCCTGAGCACAGCCGAAGCACCAGCTGATGGTCCTTAAGCACTAGAAGGTGCAGCCTGGGAATCTGAGTAATATGTTCAGAAAGGTCCAAAGTGGTGATACTGAAGCCAGCATCTCTATTTGGAGCTTCTTCCAGACAGTGCTGACCTAGAGAAAACAAACCAAGAGAGCAGCAGAAGAGTACAAATGGCTGTATTTAGAAAGGGTGGTTAGAGGACACATAGTTGCAGATATCAGGTGCAACAGAGAAGAGATAAAGACAAGAGGACTGAACTCTAGTAAAAGTAGGTAGTCTAATGGATAAAACTATTCCTAAAGAGTTCCTAGAACTGCTGTTGATTCTTCTTACTTGGCAGTGAAGAAATCATCTCATGCACCTGAGTGCATCTGTAGTGGCCATCACCATAGTGGTACTAGAGCTGCTGTTAGTGTAGCTTAGGCAAGTGAACTGGGCCCCTTCCTAGCCAATTCCTGGATGTATTTTAGGAGTCAGCATGAGCTATCAACCATTCCCAGTGGGCAGTTTGGCTGTGATGACCTTATTCTGAAGACTAAGAAAGTTTAATTGAAGAGTCACATCCAGGCAATGCCAGATGGCTTCAGGGCAGAATGTGTCCTGGAAATGTTTAATTTACTGGTATGGATATGGCGTTTGTGCCTCAGTTCTCCAACTGAGATTAAGATAGAGTCTTATTTTGTTTGTGTTTTGTACATGTGTGTACAAGTCAGGGAATAGGAGATGGATTAGCAAATTGTAGATATTAGGGATGTCAAAGACTTATTACATTAAGTTTGGCCCCCTGTCTTCTCTTGCACCAAGGGAAGAACCAGTCACAGTTCTTGTTCCTATGAATGAGTTTTAATAGGGTATTATTCATCTTGTTTAAGTGAGATGAAAGAGTTATTAAGAACATCATGTATCATTAACTCTCAGAACTGCTTCACAAAACCACTTTTGGGTTTTGAATTGATATTGCACTTGCAATAAGTGCCAGCATTCTCTTTCTTTTTGTGACTTTACTAATGTAGGAAAATAACCAAAATTGGAGAAAATGAGGAAATATGGCTTCGCAAAGGTCAGCTTAAGGGCTGTAATATTAGAGCAGCTTTGACAATTGCTGCTCTTGAGGTGAGATACAGTTGCTGCCCCCAGGGAAACAGACAAAGTCTGTAAGAATGCGGTGCAATATCCTTGAAATGGGGAGTAGAGTGGTACAGAGGTACCATGGCTCATCCCTGTTTTCAGGAGTAAAGATAACCGCATATTTGCCATCAAGAAAGGTGGATCGCAACTGCTATCTCAGCAATGATGGTGAAATCGTATCCTGTAGGTGAACTTTGTTCATTATACCTTAATAGTAGCAGACCAAAGAAAGAGTTAAGAGTTTTCTTCAACTTCTGCATTGTCTTAACATGGAATAGGGAACAGATATGTTCTGTTCTTGCTAGTTAAACTGTGTATTGTCTTAACTTAGAATAGGGAACAGATATGTTCTGTCCTTGATAGTTAAACTGTAACACGGAATAGAATAGGTAACCAAAACACATTGTTTAAAATCAGGGACCCTGCTCCCTCAAGAAGATGAATGTCTGATAGGAACTTGTGTCAACAAGTTTCTAAAGGACTCGAGATCACCCGCAAGGGAAACCGTGCCAAGGGTGATTATGTGAGACTGGAGTAACTCAAGCTCCACCTGAAAGTAAAGAAATAGTATAAATTGATGAAAGAGAAGGGAGATGTTTGGGAGGAAGCCTCCATCGAAACATCTGGGATCAGTTGATGGGCTGGATCTCTCTTCTCCCCACCATAGGGACACCTATTGGGCAAGATTTCTGTGTTATGTGCATTTACTTACTAACATCTTTCTAGCTACTTAGTATTATCACCGATCAGTTATTGCAAATCAAGTCTGTTTCCACAGTCAGTCAGTGTCACCGGCTATCTTGAATCTGTATCCTGTCACGAGTGATAAATTTCTTGATATAAGTTTCTGGAAACTGCTTTTAAGGGATTTGGCCTAAAGTGCTGCTCATCGAAGGGTCCCTGAATAGGTTGGGCGAACACCCTCCAACTTGGTGGGATTGCCCAGGGAGGGCAGGCGGGTTGGATACAAGGGTCTCGTTCTTCTTGGGAAACGGATAGACTACCTGGTGTCTTAACATGACAACTAATTATAATCTCCCTGGGCACACGCCCAGTTTTCATACAAGTTTTTGGACAACACTGAAGACATTATCAGCTTTTATGACGATGGAAAAGAGGAATTATGCACAGCATGAAACTTCCTGATGCTTCCTGATCATTTTTTTGCTCAGGAGAAAGGTTTTGAGGTTGCATTCACATGACCAATTCTGTTTCTTTTCTGTTCAACCCCATAAATCCTCTGGTTGGCACACTGCAAATGCCCATGAACATATTTGGGTCTTTCTCTCTCCCATGCAAGAGACCTTCCTTCCATCTACTTCTCTACTGGACACACACAGTGTCAAGTCTAGCCAAATACGACCACAGATGAAAGCACTCACTGTTTGGACATTCAGCTGCTTCCTACAGCTGACAGGTAACCAAAGCTTCTCAGATGGCTTAACATGCACTTGAGAAATCCTCAGAGATGAAGTGACATGAGTTTGTTAGCATTCAGACAGGATAGCTTCTTAGCTGTACTGGATTTGGCTGGCATAGGGTTAATTATCTTCATAGGAACTAGTATAGTATGATGTTTTGGATGTTTTAGTTATTGCTGAGCAGTGCTTGTACAGCATCAAGGCCTTTTCTGCTTCTCAGATTGCCCCACAAGTTAATCTGCTAGGGGTGCATGAGGAGATGAGAGGGAGCACAACTTTCACAGCTGAGCCCAACAGACCAAAGAGACATTCCTTACTGTATGAAGTCATGCTCAGCAATAAAAGATGGGGAGCTGGGGGATGTTCAGTTACAATGTTTGCCTTTCCAAGTAAGCTTTACACACCATGGAGCCCTACTTTCATGGCAATGGCTGAACACCTACCTGCTGATGCGAAACAGTGAATGAATTCCTTGTTTTGCTTTGGTTGCAAGCACAGTCTTTGCTTTTGACTGCCTTTTTCTCAACGAGTTTTCTCACTTTAACCCATCCCACTGAGTGTGAGTGAGCAAGCATCCATGTGGGGCTTAGCTGCCTACCAGGATTAAACCAAAGCATTAACTTAAGCTGTTCAACTCTTCCTTTTAGCCATGCTGGATCCTAGTTCAACCCTCAGGCCATGAAACCTTCACTAAGGTTTACCACTGAGGAATAAATTACTGTGGGATCTTCTTCAGTCTTTCTCACTTCCCCTGTGCAACATGAATAAAATATATGAACAGCTAAAATAACAATTTTTGGAGGATTCTTGGGCCTAGTATTCTCCTCCTCTTGCTTATCTCCTCCCTCAGGAATAACTCCTCTGAGTTGCCTCAAACATCCAATTATAACTAAAAGCTTCAATCAGCTGGTGAAAATCACATCTAAGAGACCTGCCAATTTCTGTGTGAATGCCTTTTCCTACTTTTTTTCTTTTTCCCCTTTTTTTTGGCAATTTTTTTTTGTTTTTGTGGGGTAGTACTAAAGTTTCAGCAAAATTATTAAACTGTGGAATTAGAGATCTCTTTAGTAACCCTTGAAGCACACCAGACCTGACACACATTTGTACAGTAACTTGTACATGGGTCCTTGCATGCTCCCAAGTGTAAGTTTCTGTACATACATGAATTGTCTCCAGATGCAGTTTCAGCAGCATATGGACAAAATCTTCAGACTTTTTTGGTTTAGCTTAAATAAAGATTTCCTGTTTATCATGTTTCTGACTTCACCTAATGTAAGCACAATCAACTCAGGAGGCTTGGGAATAAAGATTATTGGCAACCAAGAGAATAAAGTTTAACCCAAATTCAGTTAGAGTTCATGGCTGGGAGTCAGGACATCTTTTGTATCTCAGTTTCAATCCAGATTTATTAGGCATGATTCAGATACAATGAAGGTATCAGAAATTAAAGTGTTGACAGAAACACTGATAGACACAGTTGCTCAAATCTAGACATCTGATGCTGTTCGAGACTGCCCAGAACATAAAAGGTATCCACTTGGGAATAAAATTATACGAGCCATCAGATCTTTAGTACTGTCAGCTAGAGGCCAGCTGGAGTGCTCTGAGGTATCTCAAATGGTCAACAGAGGGACAACTGACGTGTATGCACTCATTATTGTCAATGGGGATCCAAATTGTGAAGCTGAGAGAGCTCTTCGGCTTATCCTGAAATAGACATCTACTTTTGGGAAGCTAAATAACCCTCTGGTCTCTGTTGCTTAAGTGTAAGTGGGGGTTGTCCTTCCTGACTTCTAACTGTCTCATCAGAAGAGTGTAAGTATTCCTTAAGTCTTGTGTTATATCTGCCCGGCCCATGAAGAAACCTCTTGGACATTTATATAGCACTAAGACTAAGTATCTATATAAGTGACTATACAGGCAGCTGAATCTCCTGTGATTTTCATTGACTAGAATGGAAGATTCATATCTATACACTTATTCAAGTGTATATGTATTCAAATGCGCGTGTTTACACCTGGAGCTGAATCTCACTTCGTGTGTGATATCTGGAAAATCAAATAAACCCTCTGAATTTCTGTTGCCCATTAATAACACAGAGATGATATCTCCTCAAATTCACATCTACACACTTTGTCAGGCAGCGGATCTGTTTCTTCAGAGCACTGCCCAAAAAACCCTCAGGCAACATGTCTGTTATTTTGCTGTACATTTTTTTACATGCTGCAGTGAAAAAAACCCTAGTGGTCCATTCTTAGAGCTACAGCTCCATCAAAGCCTATGCCACCCATACATAGGATAAAACAGGCTTACACCTGGCAGAGCTTAGGGGCAGAGGAGTAGGGGGCATATATCATCTGAGGGTAGACCATAACATACATACCCACTGTCAAGACTCTTGAAGAGATCTGAAAGGCAATAATGCTTGGGAAAAACTTGCATTCAGTTCCAGCACTGGTTTGTATCTCTGCTGTTTCTCCTGGGCAGTTTATATAGTATATAAAGCTGATGATATGCATCATCTATAAGCCAGTGCACTAAGCCATTGTTCCAGCAACAGACCCCCACGAGCAGAAACTCCTTCAAGCCTCCATATCTTTGGCACTGATGAAGGACTCTGCTTTCTGTCAGTGTACTTGTGCAGTGACACATATTCTCTAGTGATTAGATTAACGTTGGCAAAGGCAATATGAAAAACCCACACAGATTACCACTGTCACCCACAGTAATTACATTTATTCATTTCCATTTAGCCAAGTTTTTACAAGCTGAGCAAGGGGCCAAATAAGCAATAAACACAGAGGCAAGAAATTAAAATGCTGATCCGTTCACTGTGAAAACAATCAAACCATCATCTTTCTTTAGGCAGCTAATTCATCATCCAAGAGGGCCACAGTGTGCTGATATGGAGGGCTGAAAATCTAATGTTATTACATGTAAATTCACTAACATGAAATTACTGCCCCTGATGTGATTTTACTAATAAATTAGTTCATTTCTACCTTTTCGCAAGAGACTTCAGGGACCATGGAGAATTGTACATGAGTCTCATAACCTTGCCTGCTTTATTTCAATTGCACAGACAGTTTAGTTCCTCCCTCCACCACCATTCGCTGCTTCTCCCTGTGGCTCTTGCCTTCACTCTGTTTCAGTGAGGGATAAATAGACAATCACATTCTCTACTGTCTTAGGGTCAAATCCGTTGTCTCAAGTCCAGGAGAAGCAAAAGATGGTGAAGGTTCTTTGGCTTTGCAATTTACTGTTGTGGCATTAATAGGAGAAGCAATTATCATAGAAACATGGAATTATAGAATAGTGTGACTGAAAGGGACCTTTAAAGATCGTCTCGTTCACCCCTCCTTCAATGAGCAGGGACAACCTCAGCTAGATCAGGTTTCCCAAAGCCCTGTCTTAACCTGTCCATTTCTACTTGTTGCCCCCTTTAAGTACTGTAAGGCTGCTTTAAGATCTCTTGGGAGCCTTCTTTTCTCCAGGCTGAACAAGCCCAGCTCTCTCAGCTTGTCTCCATAGCAGAGGTGCTGCAGTCCTCTGGATCCATTTTTGCTGCCAGATAAATCAGAATATTTGTCTGCTACAATACAGGTGTCAAAGAATTATATGCCTAAACCCGATCTAGTTATCTCAGCTCTTCCTATAGTCAATGGGAAGAAATAAACCTCTTCAAAAAGGCAATTTTAAATCAGATGACTATCTGGTAGAGCCTAAAATAATAATATATACCAGAAATCTTTGGGAATTTGGAGTGCCCTTTTGCTGTGACTCTTTTGATCATCTCCATTTAATGCACTCCAGTTCAATACAATTCGTTGGTTCATTTGGTCTCAGAACATACAAACAAGATTATTTCAAATTAAATTAAACCGGAAGATAAACTCTGCAATTGTACCTGATATTTCCTAACTATGCATAGGAATGGGAACAAACTAGACCAAAGTGAAATCCCTCTTGACAGGGCTACAGCATGAGTGGTAGGACTACAGCATGGATTATTTCAATCTACAAATGCAGTCATGTTTGTCCAGATTAACTACTAAAATAGCTTTGCCTGTTTTCCTTCTGCTTCTAGAGCTTACTCTAAATTTTGAGATACCTGAGTAATGTAAGCTGAACTTTGGAAGTCAATTTTATCTCTGTGTCAGCACTTTGGCATAACACAATCTTGTGCAAGGACAAACAGAATCATAATATTTTATCCTTATTGTTAGGAGTATGCCCGCTGTAAATAAATTCTGGTTGAAGAGCTGTTATTTCATTAAGGAAACAACTAAAATTCCCAATAGTCTTTCTACCCAATAAGCTGATTATCTGTAAATCAGCCAAACTTGCTGTCAATATGGACGAGCTGTTGACAAGTTTAGTAGTTTGTCTTATCTTCATTGTCTTAAAAATGAAATTATACAGTCATAAGGACCTCAATACATCAGAAGTTTGTATCTAGATCACTAGGATTTACCTACCAGTCATGTCTGAATGAGGTTGCAATGACAGAAGGCAAGGGTGATCAGAGCATGGATTGTGCTGAAGCAAGGGATCCTCGTTCTGTCTGAAAATTAGAGGGTTATTCTATATAGGTCTTTAAACTTTCATCAGAATTGAACTAGCGTGAAAAGAGATTTAAGACTTACAAAAGCCCACTGCATCCAATTAGCACCAAAGTGGGACTTAAAGACAAGCAGCAGGTCATGGAACCAGTCCACTGCTGGTGTAGCTCCTCTGTAGTCATCACAGCTGCAGATTTAAAGTGGAGAGTAGAAACTGCTAGCTGCCTTCAGCTATCTATCCCATTCATTTGACAGAGGTTGCTCTCCCCAAAGAAAGGACATTGGATTCACTTATGAACTTCTGTTTACATCACACATATTAAGCAAAGTAAAGCTGGTGCCAGTGTAAGCTGAATATACTGTGATAAAAACTAAAGTCATCCAGGATCAGCTTCAAGGGAGGGCCTACTTCAAGACAAGATCAGATACACCCATGGTGAAAAGCTCAGACCCTCCCAGAAGGCAGGAAGATGTTTAGGTATGTGACATCCTCAGTTGTCCGTTTCTACTCTAAGTAGAAAAACTATCTACTGGACAATAAACAATCTGCATAAACAGAGTCCATGAGAGCATTCAGTGACTCTCCTAAGTGAGCAATGCATTTGGCATAGACATCCTAGGTGGCCAGTGGGAAGGCGAGTATGTTCTGCAAGTCAACCACAACTTAGATTATTGCTGGATTTGTTATAGTTCTCCCTCTGTCTTATCCCTTCTGCCCCATTCTCGCTCTAGCACTAGTTATTTATTTTGCATCAAGGTCTAGAGAAATGACTGAAGTTGATCTGTAGTAAACCCAAATAAGACAAACTTGCTCCCAGATGCCTAACCCTCAACCTAGGGAGCTGTGAGAGAGAGAACTTGCAAAAAGGTATAGGAGATCAAGTCACTATTTCAATGTCATATACCTAGTCAGTCATGAAGCCAAAGCTGACTCCAGGCTTTCTGACATCCTGTTCTTTGCTGTATTCGTTAGATCACAGTGCCTCACTGGGAAAAATGTCAACATGCACATCAGCTTGCTTGGGCCCAAAGTGATCAAACATCACTCAATGCCAATCAAGCCTTGTGAGGAATTAAGAAGCAGCTATGCAAAAGTATCAAGAGATACCATGTTTGCTTTTCTTTATCCTTGTGATAAATCCAGGAGCCTCTCCTTTGCTGATTTTGTATTATGCATTTGAAAGTGTTGTTGGAGTAGATCAAAACCCAAGGAAGCAAGAGGGGTATTGTTTTGTGCAAGGGTGTTCTGGAGCCTCGGGTTGCTTATACAGCAAATAAAGCAGTGCTGGCTTCTTTCTTTTCTTGCAAAGATCCTTTAGGAATTAGTCTGGCAATTCCAGCACCAGAGAAGGGCTCTTCCTTTGCTAATCGCCTGGCTTTATTCAGCTCTGAAACTCACTTGGAAGCTCCCTCTGTGTGCATTATCCAAAGGTACAGGATTATGTTTGTTTAATAATACAGTGGTGTCTTGCTGAACAACTGTAATTTCCATGTACTTATTGATCTTAATTTATAATGCCATTAGCTTTCTAAACTGCCATTAACTAATGATGGGCTCTGTAGGCTTAACAGCTCTTTCAAATCAGTTGCTGACAAGTGGGCCCCAGAAGCATTTGTCAAAAGGGTAATGGATCCCTATCAGAGTGGCAATAAATTAGGTTATAGTCTTATCAAATTAAACAATGGATGAAGGAAAATTAGCTATCAATAAAAATCTATAAAGCTGGCCTGATTATTCCCAGTCAATTATATCAATTAGAGATCAAACAGTGAACCCCCTGCAGTACGTTAAATAGAACTAACCGGGGCCAAAGGCGGCCAAATTGTGTTACAAAATGCAACACCACGGGCAGCTGTAGGAGATAATCATTACTGTCATTGACAAAGGAGCTGCTTTATTAGAAAGCTGGATGTTGCCTGCAGGCAGGCTTCTGGGAAGAGGACAAAGGCTCTGCAATGAGGAAAGGGAAAGAGGCTTGAACCTGGCTGCCAGTGTGAGGAGTGTGTTTCTGGCTGATAGCTCCCCCAACTTTTGTCATTTAAAGCAGGCAGGGCTTCATCAGATCCTGCTGAGTCCTCTGAGAAGTGACTTTGTCAGAAGACTCTTTTCCCTCTCTCCCTTTGTTTTCTTATAGAATCATAGAATAGTTACTGTTGAAAAGGACCTCAAGATCGTCTAGTTCCAACCCTCCTGTCATGGGCAGAGACAGTTCCCACTAAACCACACCACCCAAGGCTCTGTCCAACCTGGCCTTGAACACCACCAAGGATGGAGCATTCACAACTTTGGGCAGCCCATTCCAGTGCCTCACCACCCTTACAACAAAGAACTTCTTCCTTAGATCCAATCTAAACTTCCCTTGTGTTTTTTTAAAGCTATGCTGTTCATTTTCTTTTCACTAATGGTACATGATGCTTTAAAGATATAAACTTGCTATTATGGTCCAGATTTTAACTTTAGGCATGGACTAAAAGATGGTGCTCAGGGGCAATACCCCAGTATCTACCATATGAAACGATGTATCCTAGAAATTGCCTTGGATACCTAAGTCTTCCTTTTCCTGACAGTATTTGCACTTATGGTGGGAAAAGGGGTCTCCTACCCCTTTCATATTAGGATATAGGTGCCAAGACAGTAAGCTTCATTAGATCACTCTCTCAGGACTGTCTTAGCCTGCAGTGGTCTGCTTCTGTCCATGCTGTTCTCTACTGCAGCTCATTACGCACACGGATTTGACCTTTTCTTTTCACTGCAGGCTGGCCACAGAGCACCAGGACCCATACTTAGGTGCAAAAGGTCACCCATATAATTCCCAGAAGGTCCCATATTTTCCATCTGTTTTCACAACATCAACAGTGCATTCAGCAGTGGCCTGTGTGAATTTTATCCCCAGGCACCACATTCCAGCAAACTGCAGTAAGACTGTACATCTGCATATCTGAAACCTTCAGAGAAAGATGATGTTGAAAGGAGGTTTGGTTCCAGCTCTTCATCTGGTCACTTGATGTGCCCATTTCTGTGAGAGAGTGTGTGTACATGTCCCTGCTCCTTGGAGAACTTCCCCTCAAGCTTACTGCCACTTGAAATCTCAGCTAAGAAATGAACTGATACTTCAGGCTATCAGCCATGACTTGTCTCCTACTTTTTTTTTCTGTACTATAGAAAGTTATAGTTTCTTACAGGCTTTCTGTAAAGTGTTTTATGTCTGTCAAGTAGGAAGAACAATAAATGGATCATTTCGCTTTCCATACTCCCTTTGTAGTTTCACAGAAGTAAACTCAGTGACTTCAGTGGTCCCTTTTAATTTTCCCCACGTGTTAAAAGCTTTCTCTAAACTTTGTCTTGAGACAAGGCTGGCTTTCCAGTACACAGACTCTGACACTAGACCTTGGGCTGCTGCTTGACCCAGGACTGAATCTGGCAACTATCTACCTCCTGAACCAAGACCTGAGCAGCATTATGCTTTATATTGGTGATTATTGCCACTAGGAGCAGTTTTTGATTCTTCCTGCAGAAAATCTGGGATCAGATCCAGGAAAAAAACAGGCTTCTTTTTAAAATTAACTACTGTTTTGCTCTCTTCCTTTCTCTTCTAAATAGACAGACACACAATCATATTGGTACTGACTACCAAACCCTCTTCACATAAGAGAACACAAAGAGACATAAGACATCATATTTACAGGCTGCAAAATGAGGCACCCAAGCAAGGAAATAGTGACTTTAAAGTCACCAAAGCATTTCTAAATCAGCCCATTTTTGATAATACTTCACAGGGTAATCCTTGATATCATGGCAGCATTTTACGAAAATCTGTGAGACTCCTTGCTATTCCCCACTTTGAGCAAAGTGATGCCCAGCAGCATAAAAATGGCTCAGCACAGTCATGGGTTGTGGTTTGAATCTAACACCTGAATTCCTTCTACTATCACATCAGCTGCTATAACATAAGAGCTTTTTTTGTGCCTTCTTTAAAGATTATATTTGAGTTCTTTAATATTTTATTATTATTTATATTTATATGTAATATATATTTAATATTATTTAATATTTT
>WYDI02037244.1:0-46551 GCA_009867235.2 Psittacus erithacus | reverse complement strand
CCAGGGAGGAGGGGAAGCCGGGAGGAAGCAGAGACAGGACACCTGGCCCAAACTAGCCAAAGAGGTATTCCATACCATGTCATGCCCACTAAAACTGAGGGCAGTTACCCAGAAGGGCGAGATCACTGCTGGGGTCGGGTTGGGTATCAGTCAGCGGGTGGTGAGTGGCTGTATTCTCTTCCCTTGTTATTTCCCTTATCATTGTTATTACTGGTGGTAGCAGCAGTTTGTGTTATACCTGAGTTACTGGACTGCTCTTATCTCAACCCGTGGGAGCTACATTCTTTCGATTCTCCTCCCCATCCCTTCAGGAGCGGGGGAGGGGGGAAGGGGGAGGAGGGAGCGAGCGGCCACGTGGCTGACTAGGCTTAAGCCACAACACTTCTTTTATTAAAAAAAAAAAAGGCAAAAAACCCGAGAAGTAAAAGGAAGATCATATGAACATGATGAGCATGAGGAGGAAATAGCAATAGCTATGCTGTCCTTTCTAGCAATTAATAAACAGCCTTCTTCAAACCAGCTCAAAACTGTATCTTTCAACCTCAGTTTTTATCAGAGTAAAGTATTAAGAGGGACTGATTTCTTGCAGAAACTTCTCATTAAAAGTATGTCACAACAGTAATTAAGACATGACAGATGGAGATTATGATGTGGGTTCTGAATTTATATGACAGTGCTGGAGCTGAAAGCCCACGCAATTTCCCTTTTGGCCTCAGATTCTGAGAAGACCCAGCACAGGTTAAGCAAACAAAGCCCATTGTTTGGTTTTCTTCCGGGAAATTGGTTGCTTAGTTTTGTCCCATGCTTTTGGAAATCCCAGCCTTGGAGAGAGGAGCAAAGGAAAGATTTTCCCTCATTACAGACCTGCAACAATGACAGGACTGGCCACAAATGCTCAGCTGCGCCAGGGCTGCTCAGGCATGGCACTCCCCAGGGGGCAGCAGGACACCCTCCAGCTCCCTTTGTAGGTGCTCCATGGAGGAAGGGTGCAGGAACACCCCCTTTGGCTTGCACTGTGCTTTGTGGGCACCTGGCTTCTCCCACTGGGAGCATGCACCTCTCCAACCACTACAGCCATCGATCACAAAGGAAAACAAGACGGCATCATTTCCTGATATGTAGCTGTCTGGTGGTGGGAGAGGCTGCTCGTGGTGAAACTCTGGCCAAGATGCAAATTCACCCCAGATCTTCAGCTGTCAACTGGCCAGTTCACAAACAATTACCTTAAACATTTGACCTATGCTGTGTCCTGAGTATCCATCAAACAGCCGCTGCTGTCTGAGCCCAGTCCTGCAGTACCAACACGAGCCTGACTTCCCTTCTGACAGTTACTACATCAGATATGCTTGACTTCATTTTTCATTATAGCGGTGGATTTCTGAGGATTGTGTTTTTCTGTCTGTCTTATAAAATCAACCTGTGCTTCAAAAATTAAGCCATGCTCATTTGGTATTTTGTCACAAAACTCTGTGTGTCAGGCTTTCTTGACCATTACCCTAATTATACTGAGGTGGGAAGTCATCTAGTTTTCCCACCACACCAACAGGGACATTTGGGTCAACACAGAAAGCATAGAGAGTCTCTTTGTTAAACAAGAAGGTGCCATTTCTAAATAATCATTTTCTTGGTTATTATTCAGTCTCATTTTAAGTGGAGGTCACTGGACTCTATCATCTAAGAAATAACAGTACTATGATAAAATCAGCACCAGGAAGGACACAGGATTAGAAGCAGTGGGCATGGAGCAAGGATTTAGGAAGTTGAGAGAGTGTCCCTAAATCTCAGAAAATGCTCACTTTCCCCAAACAAAAATCTACCATTCAGTCTTGAAATCTGAGACTCACAATAGGAACACGAGCTCTGTCAAACCAGCCGGGCGTTCTGCAACTTGGACACGGAATTTGGTGCAACAGCTCATGAAAACAGGTGGTGAGTGTCCAGTTCAGACTTGGAAGACTACAGACTACTGTAAAATTCCCATCTTCCCACACTGTGATTTAAGAATTTCCACGTCAAAAGAAAATGATCAGCTCAACAAACTGAGCTATGATGTAAAAGCCTTGTCTTTTTAATTACAATAGCTGTGAAATATACGATGCATCTTTAAGATTTTACAGTGCTGTTAATATAAAAGAACTGAAATATTTGCCGTTATCTTACCAAAGTATCAGGGCTGCCTGCAGCTTACAGGAATATTTTATGAATGGCAAACCAGAAAGACTTGCTTTTTCATTCCTGGGTCACATTCACAGCAATGTAACAGTAAAGAATCAGCCTCTCTCTCTTTCGAAGAATTGATTTACTTCATTAAAAGCCAAGCCCTCTTTCTCTTGCCAGCTGAAATAGCTGCCTTTGTATCCTTTACTGAAATCATTAAAAAACGTGTCAGACTGAGAGAGATGTGTTTTTCCCAGGTATTCCTGAAAGCCATTGAGTACTACAAGTCAGCACTATGAAATGACGCTGCACCACTCCAAGCATTTGTTTCCCTTCCCAAACAGAGCATCATTGTTCTTATTTAAAGAAATAATCCTCAGAAAGCTGAAATAATTATTCAGCCCAAACAGCCCATAGCAAGTGAAACAGTCTTTAGGCAGCTGTCATGGCTCACTCTTCCGGAAGCTTTGATTTTAATGAAACTCATTAAGGAAAGAAATTAACAGAAATTAACAGGAAAATATCATAATTTGTCTTGTTTCAGAATGCTTGAATGAGGACAAAAGGCTCTTTAACATGACACATAATGTGACCAGTCAAAACTCTCTGTGTCGCTGAGTCTTGCAGGCTGAGTAAGTAAGTCCAGAGTTGCTTATGCTGCAGCTCCACAGTTTGGTGCAGTGAAATGAAAACATTAAAAGAAAATACCCTGCCTTTGGGTGCTAAGGAGCCTGTCTCCTAGCATCTGTACACTGTGTGCTCATACAAGCACGCCGGAATGTTCGAGGTAATGAATATACTACCTGTAAATATCCTAGGGTAATGAAAGATGAAGGGTAATAAACTCTCTGGAGAAAGGAACCATCTTCTAGATAGCTCACGAGAACGGTTTCTTTCTGCAACACTCTTCAATGGAAGGGAAAAAAAATCCCATTTGTCTTTTCAGATTCATATTAGGTATCTAAGTTATCTCTGATTTCTCGTGCAGAAACACAAAAAGGAACATTTCACTCTAGGTTTTAATCTGTGTGGAACTGACAGAGGAGCATGCAGCGCTTTAAGCAGCTCTGAAAGGCAGAGATAACAACATCGAGATATCCTGGTTCAGGGTCCTCAGCCTCTCCTCTGGCACTCACTAGCATGCTCTCCCTTGACCGAGCCTGCTATACCACTGCCGCATCCCAGGCACACACAGCCACCTGCAACATGCGACAGGCATCTGCTCAATGAGAGCGGCTGGGCTAAAATCCTGTCCATCTGAAACCAACTGAGTTTTAACTTTGACTTTCAAAGGGGTCAGGATTTAGACCCCAGGGAGATGTGAAAAAGAAAGAAACAGAGCATGTGCTGACAGGAGAGAAGAGGGGACAGCTGAAGAGCAAAAGGGTCATGGAAATCCGCAGACTATATCTATAAACCAAAATTTTCCCCAGAGTCACTCTTTGCACATGGGGACCAGTTTTTGCTACAGGGATGTGGGGAAAAACTACTGAGAATCTGTTGAACATAAATAAAAGCATTACCTGTTTGGCATTTGCTCCTTGCCACCTGCAGTGGCAGTCAACTCCAGAGGCAGAGCCATGCTATTTTTGCCATAGTATTACAAATCTACTGGCAATACCAGGGGAATAACAGAGACTATCACTTCCTAACACAAGGAATATGTATCAATATACGTTAAAAAACAACGTAGTGCATCTGGGAAAAAAGTCTTTGCTATATGGAATTTAGAAACAGTTTTTCTTCTGATTTCTTGTGGAGTCCACAGTAAGTGTCAGTGGCGTATAGAAAGTGCTAGGATCCATGAGGGCAGATACAGAGGGCAGGTACAACAGATTGGAAGAGTCAAGGGAGTAAGCAGAAGTTGGCAACAAGAGGGAGAGAAGGATGGGCAAAGGAAATCGAAAGCAACAAATGCTGCTGAGAAAAGCAGAAAGTGTTAAGCCTTCGGACAATGGAATTTTGGAGAACAGGCAACAAGAAGTTACTCCCATCCAGTTTACATAAAGCCTGAATGATAACACAAGCCACACGGCTTTGGAAACTAGGTCCTATCCAAATGGCCCCAGAACAAGCTGTAGCTGTCTAAACTGGAATCACCTGGATCTTCCTTTATCCCAGCTGACTAGGAAACTTGTCCCCCACTTTGAGCTGAATAATTGTCACCTGACATTTATCCAAAATGGTACACTGTTTCTAATCAAGAATATGAGCAAAATCCTTCATACTAACAGGTCCACATCCTAAAGCAATGGCCCACTTGTGAATACAGCTGTTCCAAAATTAATAGTTAATCTATTAAAATCACTTGAGACAAACTGATGAGAATGACCACAATTCAACTCCACAGCCTGCATATTTAATAGTATATACAAGTTGGGAAAGTTAGTTGTGAACTTTTATTTATTCTGTTATACTTTATGGATTTCAAGTAGTTGAGGAAAGCTATTGAAATATATCAAAAGAGAGAGTACCTTCTTACAGTCCCTCAGACTATTTATTAGATGTTTTTGTCTAGAAATGCCGTGAGGATAAACTAGAATTAAATTAAACAAACCCTCCTGCAATGCAGGGAAATGCCTGGGTGGCCTCCAGGAGGTTATATCTGCCCTAGCTATTTTCATGTTTGAGCCATTTTAGGAATACAAATGAGTGCAGAGATTAGGAACAGATGAATCTTGGATATTGGAATGCAGTAGGTTCACCAGCTCTCCCTGAACTAGCAGCAGTGACTTCTGACAAAAACAAGCTTCCCCAAATTAACCTCCTCTCACCTGTATTACCTTCTCATGTGATGCATCAGACTGTTTACATAGGCCTGAAGACTGTCTTACATATCCTCTACCACACTAAAATATTCATACATCAATTATTCAGAATTACATGTTTTATCCATTCCTCCTGCTTAAAATCATGTAAGCCAAATGCCAATCACTTCACTGCCACTCAGCTCAGGCTTCCTACTGACTTCAGCCTACCCACAAACAGGCCAAAGATGACCTGACTTTCCCAGATGTGGATGTCTAGCTGTAAGCCTCATCACAGTTCCTGAGTGATGAGGTGTGCACTACACTTAGGAAAATCAAATCATTAGGATAAGGCTTTTTACTCTTTGCTTTGGCTATTGTAGTAAGCAGAAAATTCTTTTGCTATCTTGATTTGCTTTCATTTATTCTGGCATGCAATATACTGTGCATTTATAACATTCATTCACAACAGTTATTTCTAAATTGCTTGCACTTCATCAAGTTTTCTTTTATATCCTCCCTTTTTCTTACTCCAAGGAGGGCAAATATAATTTATTCACCTTTTTATAAAGGAAGCCTGGAATCCTGCTGATTCCGCCCAATACCTCCACAATCGAAACATTATGTTCTTTACTCCCCAGTACTTCTTTTTTTCTGTAATCCCTACCTCTAATCTGTGTGCTCCTGGAGTGATCATCCCAGCAGCAGCTCAGTGACCATACTTCCAAAGTGCCTTTAGGAACTCTACAACTACTTGGCGAGGAGAACAGTGCCCATAGGACTGCTCCACCTCCCGCTTTGGGAAGAGGTCAGCACATCTCTCTCAAATGCAGATATGGCACAGAGATACATACTGACCCACTTCAGCCCCTGCTCTCTCATTTATGAATACAGCCCCAAGGACAACTGGGAGAGGGACCCGTATTTCCATCACCGTTTGCTTCTCCATAATACTTGGGTAAGGGGGCCTTGCCTGTTTCCTGGGAAAAAGCAGAAACTCCTACCAAGAAACTTGTATCAAGAACACAGAGCCCCTGTACGCAAAAGCAAAACCCTTCCCTCCCTATTTAAATTGGGAACTTCAAAAGAACCACCTGAGCTTTTACAGAAGAGCCTGTCCTTTCCTTTGCTTTCAGACACATTCATTTTCTGTAGGATGACAAGAAACAACAGTCAAAACTTTTAATTGCTCTAGTCTAAAAAGAAACCACAAAAAACCAAAACACTTTCATTTGGCTTTATAAAGGAAGAAAAGCTTTGAGAACTTAGTAGGCAGGTTCGTTGATGAAGTACTTTAAATATGAAACAGAAAGCATCCTCCTTGTGATCCTTTTCATGAGGCTATTTATGGGATATCTTTTAATTCTGGAAACAACAGCATGTGGCTGCTGCATCTACAATCTTCAGACCAGATTTTCCACTAGTTTACTTCAGTTTTATAGAAACATAATTCAACCAATTTCTATGGGATTACTACACTGTAAAACTGGAGAATTTCTTTCTCAGTGTTCTTATCGCCGTTTATTGCAAAAACCAGCAAGATCAAACATTACACAAGAGGCAACTTTTCAGTGGGTATTATATACACTGCAGCAGCCCATGACAGCTTACAAGTAAAACACAAGTAGAATGGAAACAGTCAAAGCACTGGTTTCCTTTCGCCTAGGAATTTGTGCGTGTGTGTGTGTGTGTGTCCGAGATGCAGGTGATGATGGTCAGTTGGGGATAATTTCTATAAAATCACAGACTTGCATTACACCTGGCACAAGGCTTGCTTCACCTCGGGAAATGTGCTATGACTTCCTGGGGGCTCACTTTTGTCACTGACATTATTCTGGTGGACAGAGACCTCATTTCACAACTAGACCCTATCTGATATTGGAGCATCTGTGCCCCAGCACTGCCAAACATGTACATCCTTCCTGATGGGCTAGTCAGAGCCAGTTAAGCCTAGCAAATGTGTTTGTGCACAGCACTTTAGCAATACAGCACACACAAAACCTGCTAGCTTTCTCCCATAATATTTGCAAATTCCATAACAGTTGATTATTTATACATTAACCCACAGATTTCATTTCTTCCATCTTATACTCATCCATTGTAGATGTAGTGTTTTTGCCACTTGCTCTGTTAGGCACAAATTAATGCATCAGAGCCATGTAATTTATGCATGCTATTTTGTCAAGTCTGTTTGTATGGAATCTGCTTTGGAAAGGCAGACAAGCTGCTCTCTACTCTGTGGCCAGAGATAGAAATTTTATTTATTTTTTTTTTCCTTTTGGTGCCATGGATCAAGGTAACTTCAGAGCAGTTGCCAGCAAATATTCAATGTGATAGAAATTGCAATGTTCTGTGGTTTATGCCATTTCAGGTAGAGATGATTTGTGTGCATGCAGAAGTATGACACTGATATAACAGAAGAAAACTCCAGGTGATAAGGGTATTCAGGGGATGCCATTATCAAGGCAGCCAAAAGATCAAGGACAAAGGACTGGTTTACTAAGTTAGAATATGACTGTGCATTTCTAGGTTCTAAAACCAAGTGAGGAAACCAAACTGCCTGCCTTTCCCAGGAAGCAGCATTATAAGGCAGACAGCTTGTTCCACTTAAACTCGCCCCACTGCAGTAACAGTATTACTTGGGAAATGAAGACACAACATAGTCTTTTCTTAGTGCTTTACAGTTCTCAGGTCAAGTGCTAATACATATTACAGAGCTCTCTCTGGCAAGTATTGTTAGAGCTGTCATTAAAGACCTCCAAAAGTCTTAGCTGTGCAATTGAATGTTTCCAAATCCTCTTATCCCAAACATAACAAATCTCACTGTTGTTAAATCTGATGTTTTGTAAATTTGACACTACTTGGCTTATTGAGAGGGCTGGAGAATGTGTTTTGTGCAATAACACAGATCTCCAGAAAAGGAATCATGCACCTCTGCTGCAAGGGAATAACACGGCTCTCCGGGAAGGGATTTACGCAGACCGGTAGAAAAAGAAAAATCAAAGACTGACTCCAGCACAGTATGAAGATGATTCAAGGATTAAAAGGCACAATAATGCTACTGAATTACAGCTCCACCTGGGTCATGTGCTATGCATAGCAGAAAGAAGCAAGATGGCAGATACCCTGGGTTATTTTAATTAATTTAATCATGTGACTAATTGGTCTCTGCTGGGTTTCTGTGGTAACTGCTTCCTAAGTGCTGATGGGCAATTGTGTTAAATGTAGCTTGGAAACTGCACGTAGGGTGCAGGGCCTTCTAGAGAGCAAAGGGAATTGTACAGCTGTGTGGGGAAGGTGCTCCTGCTGGGGCACTGATTATCTTTGAGCAGAACGTTTACAGCTGTACTGTCCTCTCTGCTCCTCTGCAAGCACACTTCCCAAAGGAACACGCTTATTTGCAGAAAATGTGCTAGACTTTCCTCCTCTTGGGCGTGAAAGTAGATTTCCTGTAGGAATACGTGAGGGCACATGTACGCGGCAAAGCACACGCTATTTGGGAACAAAGGGAGAGCAGCTAGAGAGCCGTGCGTGCAAAACTGAAATGACTCTTGCATGCACAGTGTGAGGCCCTGGAAACCAGAATGTCTTCTTAACTGTGGCTGCGTTCGAGGGTAAATCCATTACTGAGCCCTGACACAAACAATGTGTGAAACTGTTTTTTTCCAACTACTCCTGCATCTCTTGTATTATTCATGAAATCCCTAAATCCACACAGGTCACAATTAGCATGGAGTACTGCAAAAAGGCACAGAGCTGCCTTCAAAATTGGCAAACATAAAAATGACTTGTAAAAGTCATTCTTTGCTTCACGGGTTGAATTTCGGATCACCGTGAACAAGAAGTTGTCATCCTGCTGGATCCAAACTTACACCCGCGTCTCCTTGCATGATTAATATAACAGTACAAATGGAAAGATGATTAATAATAGCAACCTACATTCCAGTAAGCACAATTGCACATAAGAAATGACTGTTTAATGGGGTGGTAAGTTAAACCCTGTTAAGGGCACAGAGAAAAAGACAACCGAGAAACTCCTCAGTACTATTCACAAAAAAAAAAATTCAAACTAAGAAAACATCCATAAGACAATGCAAGACATGCCGCAAACACAGAACGCAACATGAAATAGTAAATGCCATACCATATCCTAACCTCAGCAGTGAAAACGCAGAAAAGGGCTAGGAAATGTAGGAAGACATAGACAGAGAGAGGTTAAAAGTTTGGTAGCTGTATTGCAAAGGCTGGAAAGGTTCCAGTTAAATAAAGCAAGGGAAAGATAAGGCAGAATGGTGAAGGAGGAAAGATGTGCATTAACTCCCTGCCCTGGACTACTGGAGAACAAAGAACTCTCCAGGCTAAGTGTGGGAGGGCTGGGCTTTCTTTTATTTAATATAAATCAGGTTAAATACCTCATACAGTTTTATCAGCAAAAAGTGATAGTTGCAGATGACAAAGTACACAGGCAAATACTTAATTCCTCATTTTTCCTGTTGAAATGCCACCACTGGCTTGTAGTTTGGGATTCAGTTCTCATCCTACTACTGACATAAGTGGAAATACTATCCCTGATATCCACAAGATCAAAATACTGCCTTTGTTTTGAAACTGGTGGTCAGTACCTTATTGCATATTCTGTTTGGCAATTTAGTAAGTTAGTCAACCTATGTTCAAGGGCAAAGAAACAAAAAGCCCCAAATGACCACATTTGTGATTAGCTGTCTTTAGGAAACCAATTTTAGGAAACATCTTACAAACTATGTGGTATGCTTTAATATCTCAAGTTGTGTTCTTTGGAAAAGTTAGGCATGGTGAAGGTGCTACACATTACATTTTACGCTGAAATGTCCAAATATAATGAACTATTTTTCTCCACGACACTTCTTTAAAAACAGCTGTTACTATATGAGACTGTACACAACCTCACATATTGCTTTAATCCTTTGATAAAACGTCCTCTACACTTTCTGTATTTTCAGCAACAGCAAATACTAGAAAATACTGACATTTTCAAAATACTCCAAAAGAGCAGCATGGTGACACTGATAGCTGCATTCTGAATGCTGAAAATTTTCATGAGAGATTTGAGGATGATTGAAAGTGAGAGAAAACATTTTAACGATAATTAAAAACTTTCCTGTCACACTATAGCAAACCTATTGCTTCTCCAGACCCAGAAGGAATTAAATGGAGCTATTACAACTCCTTCACTGGGCCAAAATTACAGCTGATGGAAGTAGCTCCATTGATTTTAATAAAGCTACGCCTGCTTACACCAGTTACGTATTTGACCAATCAAATAGGACATGTCAGTTTAGATCTGGATTATGTCACAGAGCCCTTCACGCTTGCTATGCCATCCGTGCAACCGCTCTGAGTAGGAAGATGGGTCTCGCCATAGTGATCAGGCCATTTGTTCATCTCATCTGGCAAATTGCTGCTGACAACAGCCAATACCTGAAGGAAGGAGTGAAAAATATCCTATAATCTATGCTGTTATAGGATATATCTGGGGCTTACACTGGCAGACAATATCTCTGATGAATGAGGCTTGGTTTCCATTCTCTTTTACTTGGCTCACCTATATATTTTGCTAATATCCATCAGTTTTATCACACCTATGCAACTACATTATTTAATTTCAAGCCTGGTTCAACTGCTTTTCCAGACAGAGCAATCCTGTTTAGTTCAGTGGCTTGTGGCTCATGCCTTTAACTATTATTTGTGATAGTTCAGCCTAAAAATGGGCAGTGTAATTTTGGGAAATAAATTTTGAAGCCTGCTGAATATGAGTATGCCATCCTTTTGTTTCTGCAGAAGTCAGAGATGGAAAATACACAGAAGACGGTGTATGCATTCTCTCTGCCAGTACCAGCTTTGGCATTTACGAGTGTTTGCTTGTCTCAGCTTAGCCCGTCCCAAGCAACACAGATCATTTCAGGCCACAGTTCCAAGTACTAACACATTGAAGTATTATACATTGAAATTGCAAAAGATTTTCTTTCCAGCCTTCTCCTTCTTCTCCACAGGCTTAACACTTTCATATTCCCTAAATCATCTTTGTCTCTGCTCAGCCCCTAACCGTGCCCATCCAAACTCCCTCCAGATCCTGCCACTCCTTGCTCTATCCATGTTTTAGCAACCACTCCAGAATCCTCTTCAACGTCCCCACACTCCAGACCATGGCTATGGCCATTTAACTACCATTACATTGCACAGTCCAAGTTATTGTCTCTTACCTATCCTAACCTTGAACCTCTTGTCCAGCTCCACTCATTCCACTAAGATTTTTTTTTTCCAGGTTTTTTGTTTGTTTGCCCTGGACATACTAACTCACTTTTGTCAAAGTACAGGTAATTTACCTGGTTTGGGGTTTTTCCATTGTTTCTAATTCCTCCAGAGAATTATATTCCATCCTGTCTGGTATCTGCAATTCCTCCTACTTTAGTACTGTCTGCAGAGTTTGTGAACTTGCTCTCTGTTCTCTCCTGAAGATCATCAATGAAATATGAAACAAGACCAACCTCACAAAAGTCCCTCTGGCACTTCTCTATCCACAACCTGATACGCTGCTCTTCATCACCACCCTTTACTTTATTCCTTGAGCCTGTTTTCATGCCACTTGACAGTGTTCATATCCAAAGTAATTTGAATTAATCTGAGGGTAAGATTTCATGAGATGCTATTTCAAGTGCTTTACTAAATTCCAAATCCATTAGAACTTCTAATTTGCCTCCCTTGGCTGATTTCCATGCGTGCGTGCACATACTAGCTGTGTTTGCTTGGCAAAATGTCTGTAGTCCTCTGTTACTCCTTGCCCATATGGTAGAACTGCAGAAAATGGGGATTTGGTTGAGTGGGTTTGTGCATTGAAGTATTTGCTTTTTGTTGAAAAATTCAACTTTTTTTTCTGAAAACAATCAATTTTTTTCTATAGCAAATTCAATTAAAAACTTTCATAGCTCGTATGAAAATATTCCTCAGCATTATGAAGTAATTTCAGTATTGGCAGTAAATTCAGGTCCTTTGGAATGCAATCAGCTTCTTATTTAAATGTCCAACATCATATAAAAACATGGACCAAACTGTGTTGCTGTGCCAAAATGCATTAATTGTTTCCATAGAGGGCATCAAACTAACCATAGACATCAAATAACAGATCAAACCAATAAACTTTATCCAGCAAATTATGATCCTGAGTTCAAATAAGCGATGTTCACATAAATATATTTGTCTAAAAGCTGTTATGTGTAAAAATTATATCCCAGCTGTTCTTTACAATGCTACAACCTGTCAGGTCGTGCCTAACTGAAAGTTACTTTATTCTGCCATTAAGCAAATTAAATAAAAATGACTTAGGAACTCTCAGCTTCATTTCCTATGCTCAAGAAGAAAGCAACCTTCTTATCTCTTTTTTGTTTTTTTTCCTCTAAGCATCATACAAATGAATTCCAAATTTTCAGGAACAGTTGCTGGTTTTAATGATATATTGCAGATCCTTGTCAATATCTCTGCTGCTTCACACTTTTATTTCCTTAGGAACACTCAGCTGAGTACCATCTGCTCTTGGTGATTTACTGCTCTTGAGTTGCCGAAGTTGCTCCATAACTTCCTCCTAAGAGACTTCAATTTCTGCTGTAAGGCAACGCTCCTGATTTCTTGTGAAAAGTGTCCTTGGGACAGGAATTTCTTCATCATCCTCTACGGCAAAGATGAAAAGACGCAGAAAATTTAATTCCATTTATCTTCTGTTCTGTTTTTTTGGAAGGGACCACAGTCACTGCTGCGTGGCCTATAGGTGTGGGGGACTTACCGGTGGCTTTTTGTTTCCTACAGTGCTTTGTACATATACCTTTCGGATAATTTATTTGTCTTTTTATTCCTGCACTTTATCCCAGGGACCTCTGGCTATAACCAAACTGATCGCATTTTCACAATTTTTTGAAGAATGACCGTTTCTTTTAAAAAACAAAACATTTGGTATGTTGGGACAGCACTGGAGTTTCCATAGTTTAACAACTGCACTTCCAATTTGGAAAAAAATGTTTTTTAATCTCTTGCTGTGTGAAAACCCGCAGAAACAATAAGAAACCAGACCGCATACAAAGTAATGAAACTGCCCATGCACAATGTACAGGCAAACATGCACAGAGCCTGATCTGGAGTAAATTACAAGCAATGGGATGTCACCCACTGACAGTAATGGAATCTGGACTGGGCCCAAAGGAAGCACACCAAAAAGCAGAGAGAGGTTTTTTGTCTCATCTTTCAGTTACAGTAATCATAGGTGTTGTTGGTAACTGTTGTAGGTAACAAATTTTCCAATAAAAGTGTGATTTTTAAGTTGACAGTGTCCCTTTAAGCTTATGCACTTCCTCACTTAACTATGCCAGATTTACTTTCCCCTTTCTACTTTTTCCTTGCTCAGAGGTATACGTACCATCTGTGCATCTAATACGGTGTTCTTAAATAGCCTTCAGAGTGATTCAATGCTTCTTTTTTCCCCCTTTTTCAAACCTTCCCTTGGTTAACCCTTTTCCTTGGTATTTTAGAGACTTCTCTTTCAGAGCTCCTGGTCCTTCCTTCCTTCCTTTAGGATGAAGTTAACATCCTCTGCCACAGAAGCTGGGAGTACAGCTACCTGTTCTTTTAATGCCTGAGCATTAGATGAAACCCAGCGGGGAGTTGCATTACTGATAAATCGCTTCTGCAAATGGAAGCATGAGACTGAACCATTTGACAATGGCCAAAATTAACCATCATTACTATTACACCATGAAACATTCAAACCTACCTCCTAAATGTCAGTGTTCTGTTTAAATCTCTAGATTATGCTTTTAAGACTTACATTCAGCTCTAAGAGCTCACTTCCACCTGATTTAGCACTGTGTACGATGACCGTGAAAGCCTGGGGGCTAAATTAAAAATAATAAAAGTTACTGAGACTGAGTTGTTTGATTTCTAACTCAACAGGTCTCCCCTTTCATTTGACAATCCGAATTTCAGGGGAAGGTAGGGCGACAGTTGTATGGGACACAGCACTGCAGCATCCATCTCTGCTATATGAGGAAAATTACTGCATTCAGCCATTGGGGAAGTTGAGTCCTTGACGGTCTCACACACACTCCAAGTAAAGCTGTGCTGAGCTGTCATTCCCCACTAAAGATCCTTCCTCTCACAAAGTCCAGGTAAAAGCCAGAGAGATGCTCTGCTCTGCTTCTGAAGTAAATGGACAGCAATGAAGCCACATCTTCCAAAGCCAGCCAAAGAAGCTGGCTCCTGTCTAAGCATCTCCACCAGCCCCTTCATGCAACAGAGGCAGTCTAGCCTCCTGCTCCTTAGGCAGGAGATTAAATAAACCAAAGCCTGAAGACACACACACCCTCCCACTTCCAAAACCATCAGCTACTTCATGTTTCTAAAAATTATTAAACAGATGAGTACATTTATTTTAGATACCAAACTGCATCCATGCCTACAACTTGCAACATATGTTTACTTTCAGCCCAATTTAAACTCAAACAGGCGAGTTGCAATGCTTGGGTTTTTGATGGAACGCAGCCTGTCACTGAGCTTAGCTGGCCACAGTCTTTAATCATTGCAGAAACAATTTTCTTTGGGAAAGGTATTTCACATTTTCAGACTTCTGCTCTATAAAACCCACCTCTTTCTTCCAGCAAGTTTAACACTTGCTCATTGAGCATGGTGTGATACACAGGAGAAACTGACTTTAACTAACAATTCCCAGTAGCAGATTTTCCTGTTCATCGGCAGCTTGTAAGTTATATCCACTTGGCCTCCCCTAGCCTCATTTAGACTCACAAGGCCAGATTCAATGTTAATGTGTGTAAGGGTTTCTTCAGTCTTCCCATAAACCAGCACATGCTTGCGAAGAAACCTAAACGGGATTAAACTTTCCAACCTAAAAGGGGCCAAAAGATATATGATATGATTTACTACCGTGGTCTGACTCAGTTTCATCCCTGAATTTTTCCCAAGATTTCTATGTGTGATGGAGGGGGAAGATGGGAGAGTAAGAGTGGAATCAAACGCAGACTGTCATCTGACAAGAAATGTTGCAACTCCACTGAACTGCCATCTCACCTGCACAAATTACTTTGCCACTACTGAAATGTCACAGCAATGTGACAGTGTTCTCCTGAGAAACTTTAGGACTAGATATAATTTCCACCTTCAGCTAAGTCCCTCAGA
Organism: Psittacus erithacus; assembly: GCA_009867235.2. Taxonomy (NCBI): domain Eukaryota; kingdom Metazoa; phylum Chordata; class Aves; order Psittaciformes; family Psittacidae; genus Psittacus; species Psittacus erithacus. The sequence continues at coordinate 31,435 of WYDI02037244.1, read as the reverse complement.
TTTTCTACCGCTGTCCACCATGGTCCCCTGCCTGGGCAGAATTTCATCCTGTTAAACTACCTGGTTAATTTCAATATTCCATACATCCTTTGAGGAGTGTGTATGGAAGGTGTCGTTCACAACACTGTTCCTAATCCAAACATATTTTTGAAAACCATATTTGCTTAATTTTGGTTTTTAAATAAAAATATATAGTGAAAAAAATACTCAAGCTTCTTTTTCAATATTTCCCTAAGTTAATGAGCTGACTGAGAAGTGAACAGATGCATTAAGGCAAAAATTTATTCAAATATCATGATATTTTTGAGCAAATGTATTATTTAATATGCATTTCATTATTTGCTGAGCTCGTATTAGTATTTGTGTTTGAAGTGTTTGTTAAAAAAGGGAAAAGTGGCACCAAGCATAATGTGTGCAAATTAGATTCACTTTGGAGATTCACCCTAAGTTTTCATCAGAATAAAGACTGTTCTCGGTGCTCATTCTGTGTTGATCACATGGAAATAAAACTGGAAGATGCATAATTTCACACAAGGCCAAGGCAATGTGGGCTAACCTAATGTAACCTGAACCAAGACATGGAATATAGGGAAGAGCAGTATTTTGCTGAGTGATTGCCTAGCTTACCTAGGTTGGAGCCATAACGATTCAGAGGTAAGTAAATACCTATGTGTTATCTGCTTATTTTCTGAACACATAATTGCTACGCACTTAAACTCTTTAACCAAAAATCCCTTGCTGATGTAAAAATGTCCTGGATACAGATCATGAAGTCTATCTTGCCAAACTCTTTAACAGAGCAAAATGTTTCCCTTCAAAAATGCATCCTAAGTGATTTTAAGACTTCAGTAGAGCACCTTAGCAACCTCCAGAAAAATAGCTACTGGCCGTCTTTCTTCCTCAGTCACCCTGCTAGGCAGCAACTTTTTGACTTCTCCGGTATCAGTGTGTTGTAACATCTATTTAAATCCAAATCATTGCTCTAAACTGCTTACACCCAGGGTGCAAAAACCTTAAAAGCATTTCTAGTCAAGTTGTAATGCAATTAGTGGTGTTTTGTTGTAGTATTTGTGTGTAAACAAAATCTACTTCTGTCGAGATGCAATCTCTGAAGCTGTCCAGAACTGATGTGAGGGCACCTTGCATGAACTGTTTGCTTCACTGGAATCAAATGCCTGCTGTCCAGGAGGCAGCAGATTCTCAACCTGTAATTAGCATATTCATCTTTATATAACCAAAGTAGCCAGAATGCAACACAACTGATGTAATGTGACACGGTGGTTAAAATTAAAAGTGAACACGCCTTTTAATTGGATTGGATACCTGCTAGTAATTCAGACAATGGGAATTTGATTCAAATTTATAGTATTAAATGGCAGCAGATGGACAGTAAAACGTCCATTGAGTTTGCGAACTGACAAGCACGCTAGGTTTGCCAGATCCCTTCATTAAGTCATTGGTGGCATCAGTCAGGTGCTGATGCATTTCATTGTTAGCAATGTTAATATGTTTTGCTTTGCTGTGGGTGAGCAGTGAGGATATTCTGACTGATGGCCTCAGTAGGTTAATTTGGAATTTCATATGCCTCTTCTAATCATGAAAAATTCTAGCTCTGGTTTAGGGAAGGAGTTTTATGAGATTTCTGGGTTTAGTATCCAGTAAGCAAAAAGGCCAGCTGATGACAGCTAGACAATGATGCCAACTCTTTTCCTTTCCTACTGATGCCACCCACCTCTTTTCACAGCTCAGGATTTGCTTGATACAGTGTCTGGTCCACACTCTTGGTCACTGACTGCAACCTTCTACCCTCCACAAACTTTAAACATCCTCTGAGGGAGGATATTTTCCTTTTCCCTCTTTCTCCAAATAGTTCCTCAAAGAAGTTTGCAATTGTGCCCCACACTTGACCTATCTCCTCTGCAGACTCTGTCTCTCATCTGCATTCACCTATCAGCATTCATTTATATCTCAACACAGCACAGCTACAGAGATGTTTGTTGTCTTTTCTCCATCTCCCTTCAAGCGTTTGCAAGAAACCTCATTAATTGAGTGCTATGGCAAATACACATGTGCACACGCACACACATACAGATGTGCACATACACAAGCACACACAAATACACATTCTGTTCAAACCCACAGCAGAAGCAGCAACTCTATGAACCATTTATTAAATCCTGCTTCTCTACAGCTGCACAGAACCAAATACGGACAATTTTATGCAAACCAGTTAGGACATGGGCTCTACACTGACCTTTCTGAACACCTAATTAATGCAATTTAAATCTCTAGAAGAAATAGGTCTTCTACTCAGAGCCCCATGTGTTTCAAAACTCATTATGAAAAGGGAGTCTATAGGAAGATTTAACAGTCAAGCCTTTTTTTTTTTGTCAGGGGCATTATTTGCACCAAGTTGCTTTAAGCAATTTTCCAAATTTACATGAATGATGATAATTTTTCAAATTAAATTTTGCACATGCATAAGTAACAGAAGAAAGTAACATTTTTTTTTTGCCATTACTCATTGACTTAACAGGGCGATTGTTAAGTGTTTCTTATGCACTGTTAGGCTGCACGGTTAAGCGTGAAATCAAAAGAACTTTTTCTGACAACACTCAGTAATAATTTTGGGGAATGATAGCTTCTGTTTACTCCCAGGCTTTAGTATGTGTTTGTATATACATGTCCATATTAATAACGTAGTGATATACATTAATTAACCAAAAGCTACTCAGGCAGGAGTACTAAGGCTTTATGATGTTCTGTCCACTTTATCATATTTAAATATAATTGGAAAACATAAGGAGTTGTCCAATGCAACAGAACTCATGACTAAATAAACACATTCAACTTCTTACAGCCCTATTTGATTGTTCACATTCACTTTTACTACATAGATTAGATAAAAACAGCATAAAACATACTGCCTGTCTGTGCTACAGACTCTTACACAGTGCTGCCCATCACTGTCCTGTATGGAGAGGAAAGAGCCATGACTGTTTACATCTTTATGCTGCTAAACAGCAGTTTACTTTTAATTTTTGATTTATGCCTTGTTTTTATTAGGATAAATTAAATTTGACAGCGCTGTAAACAAAAATATCTATCATCTTTTTTCCTGATTGGGAGGCAGTGTGAAGCAGAAACAAGGTCAAGTACAAAATAAGGCCTGATAACCTTGCAGTCACTTTGTCTCTTGAAGTCTTAGTCACACCAAGTAAATTATGCTTTAATAGATCTGTGAAGTGAGCCTATGACCTCTATGAACTCAGTCTTCATTCCAGGTTTGGCTATTTGGCCATAATAAATTTGTTTTCTGACCCACTGAGTCAATAAACTTAATTTCAAAATTAATCTTTTTCAGGCTTCAAACTCACTGGATCCAATTACGAATCAAATCGTTCCCTTTAAATTTAATATTCTAAAACTTGGTGGTCTAGCGCTTTTTGCCCTTATGCGCCTCTTTGGTACTTAACTTTTTATTAGATGGCCTATAAAATTAAATGTCTAAGGAAGGGAGCATCAGAACAGCTCCAAATCTTAAATCTTCAATTACAAACATTAGTACAAAATGTTCCCTTTTCCTGCAGCACTTTCTTTTAACTGGTATTATTACGGTGCACAACAGGCTATCATTATACAGTAAGAGCATGAATGCAGATTTGGGTTATTTTTGTTTGGGGGGGTGGTGGGGGGGGATACTTCACTTTTTGCCTAATGGGTAAAACCATCCTATTTTTTTCTTTATTTATTTCTGGTAATTTAGATAAAACTACACTTTGTGGGGAGGCCCCTTATCATTTCAAAACAATTGAATTCAGCTTCTATTCTTGCAACGCATGGTTGCTAAGACAGGAAATTTTAAATGATCATGACTGAAAAAGACCTGTGGCAAAATTTGTATTTCTTACGAGAAGAGCAACTTCCAATTGCACAAGTCTTTTTCCTTACAAACTCCCTATCCCCATGAAGCTGCATTGGATCCTCTGCATCCTCTTCATATGGATGCAGTGGATGCAGTGGATGCAGGGGCACAGCTTCTGGAGCACAAAATGACACAACTATGCTGGGACAAAAGGCAGGAAGGACTGATGGGCACCTCCAACTAAACCGCTTAGGTTCAAACACTGCCAGGGTCAGCAAGGTACCATCTAATTTCACTGCGTTGCCATTTTTGCTAAACCTACCGCGAGGAAGGAATTAGAGATTGGAAGTAGTCAGTACCCAGCTAACCCACGGCTTTGTGGAGTACTTTTGTTGCTCTCTAGGGGCACTTCAAGGTGGTCTCATGCTAAGCCTTTTCCCAGCTGGGAATCTGTGAGCATGCATCATTTCAGAGTGCATTTGTCTTGTGTATGGGAGAAGATTTTGTTATTAGGATGATGACAAAAGTCCTAATTCTGAACACAGCAACTGTTCAGGGATGGATAATTTGCAGCATTACTTAGTGCTGTTTTGAAGCATTAGTAATGACTTTCCTTTACTGTTTAAACAGTCATATCATTTTAAGCAAGCACTTATTACAGCACTTCTTATCCAGGGGAGGGAGGGAAGACTGCTTAACACAATCCATTAGGAAATTCAAGCCTTAAATGAAGTGACCACAAAGTCCTATCAGCTCCCAGAAATGCAGCAGCTGTACATACTTAGTGTAATACTACACTATATTGTGGCAGATCCGCTGTTTAAAACATATATAAGGCAGGTGAACGTGACTATTTTACTCCTCTGTTTGAAAAATGAGAAAGTGTAGAGCAGCATGACTTCTCAAATACATAAATAAGCATTAGACTCATTGAGAAGACAGGTACCCTGTTGGACTAGTAACAACGGATTAAAGGTCAGCAGTTAAATCCGAAACTATTGCAAGCCTGTTCCTTTAATCTTGTTCCTCAAGACTCTGCTCTATTACTAACAGGTGAAGTGCAAAACAAGAAGAGGGTCTGCCGAGTTCTACTGCACTTATCTTAATTTAATGGCAGCATTTCCTAAATACTCATCTAATGCCATAAATACACATGGAAGGGGCAGCTCCAGATTTCCCCTGCTGGGTCAGATCCTGTGCAGTTCCAGACTCTGCAGAGCACAAAGAGGAAGAAAATTTGACTCACTGGTTTAGCTTTGAAGCGGAGCCAATGCAGCAACCAACATGCTATGAATTATGAGTTATTTCACCATGTTTTGCCAAGTCCTCCCATATGACATTTTGTTAATTTGCAACCTCTTAAGTGAAGAATAGGATATTCCACTGGGATATGATGGTATATGAAAAGACTAGGAACATCTATTGTTATTTAGATACATACAAAGTAATGAATACAGTGAGCTTTCCGAATGGAAATATTCAGTAACTTTTAGCTTCTAGAAGAAGTTAACAGAAGTGTAGGAAAGGGAACCAGGGGGATTGAGATGCTTCAATTCATCCTTTCTCATAATATACAGACAAGGAGGCCTCAAAAAAAGCACATGGGTAATAAATAGTAAGTTAGGTAAAAGTGGACTTTTTCAAGTATTGCCCGACTGATTACATTCATGGCCATAAACTAGTACTCAATCCTACTACTCATGGGTTATTAAAAGGTTGAAATACACCTATGCGTTATGTTAATATGTATTTATTTTCATTTGGTATGGATCTAAACTTCCTATTTCAGGATCAAAGCTGTAGATGAAAGAGAATCCACCAAGAACTGGTACAGGTTGTGGGGGAGAAATGATACAGACTTGGGGGTGTTGGTTGATGAGAAACTTAACGTGAGCCGGCTTCAGTGTGCGCTCGCAGGCCAGAAAGCCAACCGTATCCTGGGCTGCATTAAAAGCAGCGTGGCCAGCAGGTCGAAGGAGGTGATCCTGCCCCTCTACTCTGCTCTTGTGAGACCTCACTTGTGACTGAAAGTCACAGGAGCATCAGCAGATGGTGATCTGGATCCTGTCAACCCAAAGTGTCTTACACACTGTAAGGATGTTGAACTGCATGTGCATAAATATGCATGTGTGTACACACACACACATCCATGGGAACTTATTTTCAAATGAGGAGCATCAAAGGAGCGTGAATATCCATTCCTCCCCTACACTTTTTCCTAGATAGAAAAGGATATAAACACCACTCCTCACAGAAGACTCACGTGACTTTAGCTTGCCTGTCTGCTTCAGTGGACATTATGAGCTTGATTCTTCAAGACTGCCACTAAAATTCCACTCTACTGATTTTTGCAACCTAATTCTTCAGGCTTTTTGTTTTTGTTTGGTTTTATAATTTGTTTTTAAGGATTATGTGACCCAATTTTATTAAGGGTAATTTGCTATAACAATGCATCTTGACTCTAGGAAATGTAAATAATCTTTTTCTTTAAATGTAAACCACCAGATTTAGAGACCTGAATTCAGTTTGAACTTGACAGGCTTCGAATGTTCTGTAGCATGAGGGAAAATGGCATCATTTAGAAATCCAAAATATAAAGGGGTTTATGACTAATAAACATATCTAAGTCAATAAAGGCAATACAAAGACTCACACTATTAAGCACCAAAAGGACAGCTACTTTTTCAACAACTGAAAATGCTGGAGTGTTCCTTCGTTATTTTTCTTTAAATGACACATCACACATTCTGCTGCAGAAAAACAGCTGCTGAAGTAACCTAGAGGGCATTTTCAGGCACTGTACTTCAGTGATTACAGCAATTTTTGTAGACATTCAATATTAGGACTGCATTCTAATTTTAGACAGAGTTAAATTTAAATTGAGTAGGAGGGTTTTTTACGCTACTTTAGATGTTCTAACATTGCTTACCCCAACCTCAAAACTGTACAGCAGCTGAATTTTGCAGCAATGATAATTTATTAATAATGATACCTTTTAAAAGATAGAAACTAGACCTCACAAGCTACAGTGAGAAGATGCCTGCTGTTGTGATGGGACCCAAACTTAGGCCGTAAAAGCATTTACACACTGGCCATGATCCCAACACCATGGGATTTAGTGACACTGTCATATTTAAACCCTACTCTACTCTATTTCCATAATACCTCCTCTTCATTGTGTATATCTAGCAAGTACCTTGAGACTCTGAGCCCAAACTGGAACTCTTATGTTAATGCTTATTAGCATTTAAATCCCCTGACTCTCACAAAACCCAAACATTGAGCTGAAGGAAACTGAAAGAAACAGGGTTAGTAAAGGGCTGACAGTCCAACAGACAATACAGATGGAAAGTGGAGTGACTAGGTGAAACAGAGAAAACAAAAGAAAAGAGCTTCTATTAGATGCCAAATGAGACCCAGGCTGGGCCTCATTAAAGCTATATCTATGTAGATTACATCTTTCCTTATTTCTCTTACCTTGTTTCTCTTGAAATATGCTCTTCGGCAAGCTGCAAAGCACTTCTCGCTGCAGAAGCATTTCACTTCACTTCCCATACTCAGGGAATAGCGCTTGATTCCAACTTTCTGGCACCAGGCACACATTATTTGTACATTTGACACATCATCTTCTACAACAAAAATATAAGAACAATGTTTACATGAGAGGCAAACACCTTCCTTGGACATCTGCACTCTTACTCTTAGCTACAACCAGCACCGGCTCATCTTGCTTCTAACTTCCTCAGTGCTTGAGACCTGAACTGTGCATGCCTGTGATCACCAGGTCCATTCTCAGGCAGTCAGTGACCTGAACCAGCCAGGCTCAACAGACTGGCAAAGCTTCTAAGATGGCTGGAAAAGATTATTAGCCTAAAAAAAATGGCGCATTGCTGAAAAGCTCTGGAAATCTCAAGAGTTTTCAGCACGTTTCAGAGTGCAGAACTCTTCATTAAACGAGTAACCAAAACTAGAAGCTTAATGAGTATTGCTGCTTTGTTCTTGTTACTTGCAGTGTGTTGTAGTGAGCCCTTGAGATGTTCTGCTCAACAAGCTGGTGATAAAACACACCCAAGAAGTACTTCACCAAGGCAGGTCTCTAACATAAGGCCTTTTCTAAGTAAGAAGGAACTTGAAATGCCCTGTTTCTGTGTTGCTTCAAAATAACAACTAGGGTACAAAACAGGGAGCTTTTGTGCGAATACTGCAGTCACAGAAACAGACTCGAGCAAGAAGGAAGATGCAGCACTGTGGTAAAGCCTGATGGGTTACTTTCCAGTCATCACACTCATTGGTCAAATTTTAATTCAGGCAGAGTTCCTGAACTCCTTTAGAGCTCTTCTCCAATGTGTGTTACAAATGTGGCATCCATGCCTTATGCCATGTAAAAAAAACCCCAGGGCTTATTACTAAAGTGCTAACAATATCCTTGTGTGGTCATCATTCCCATCCCAGGTTCACAGACTGCACAACAAAGAGTTAAGCCTCCTAAACAGATCAAGACAGTAAATTAGCAGGAATCTTTCAGACTTAAAACTCAGAATTCTCCAGTTCTCACGTCCAGTCTATGATACAATTAACCTTTCAGTTACAGACAGCAACCATTGTCTAACTTCTGTAAAAAAAAAAAAAAGTAATCCCTGAAGACTAACTGCTAAAGTAGTTCCTGGTCCATGAGCTGTGGAGAATTCATAGCTCAGGGAGTCTGTCATGCAGCCACCCCATTTCCCTATAAAGGATTTGTTTTTGAAGCTATGCTGTCATCATTCTGTAAAATTATTGGCAAACTGATTTTTAGCAGAGTGATTTGGCTCTTTTCCCCAGCTATCATAACTCAGAACTACGTGCTGCATTTTATTCACCTTAACAGAATAAATATTGCCAGTTTAATAACTTTTTTCCTTCCACAAATTGTATTATGATTTATAGCTGCAAGTAAAATTGTACAATGTAAAATAATAACCTTTTAGTTTTAATCAGACTGTCTACCTTTAAAAGTATATTTAAGGCTAAGTTATAACACAGATTTGTGTTTAATGTATTTTATCACTTACCCTTTAGAGTGGGATTTGCCAATATTATAAATGCTTTCATATACTGAACATCAAGGGAAATCAAAACAATTTGGCCAAAATTATCACTAGCCATCTATAAGGTCAAGAAGCCTGCCCTTGGGCTGGCTGCAATCTCAGCCAGGCACAGAGAAACGCAAAGTGCCGTTACGGTGGTGTTTCACAGTGTCATCACAGCTTTCCCTTTGGACCAGCCTTGGCCATGATTCTAACCACTCCAGCACAGCCCAAGAGCTCTTTCCCCCATTTTTGCCCTGAGCCATTTTAGGTACTAAGCTTTTACAAAGGTGCACTGATTCAGCTACTTCTGCACCATAATAAACCAATTCCTTACAGACTGAATTTGCCTCTTTGAATGTGTAAGAACAGCAGAAGATGCTGTGAACCAAAGCAAACAGATTGCAACCTCTTGTTTCAGATAACAGCAACATATATTCTCCTACCAATAAGAAGTATTTTCTCTCTGGAAAACAGAAGATCTGTGACCAGTGACAGCTTTCTAATAGCCTTCACTTCTGGTGTAAGTAACTGACATAAAATAAAAAAAGGAAACTACAGAGCTGAAAGAGATTTCACTGGCACAGTACATGCTGCAGTAGGTCTTTCTGAAGCAGGCTGGCTCATCTGGGGCACAGTTTTTAAGAAGCACAGCTCCACCACTGGGATTCTCAGGGACTTTGATGAAGGGCTTCATTGGGGAAACCCCTCAGCTATCATACAACTGCTGTTCACTGACACCGGTGAACTTCCCCCATGGGTGATACGACAGACCACACAACTGTCCATTTTCAATTGCACAGCATTCCAGCTGCAGCAACAGCTGTTTACATGGAAAAGCCGCATTACACTCTTCTCTGCAGGAGATTATGCAGGACAGTAAGTCTCAATCCACCACCTTCTACTAAAGGCTTCCTCTGAGATAGATGGAGGAGAGGAAGAGGCACTTACTCTGTCGAGTTGTTGTCTTACCATGCCCTGATCAGTAGAACATCACCACCACCTCATGAAGAATCCTTTGAAGCAGCATTGCTTCACTTGTGGTCCATGGATCTGACAGTCAATAAAACAGCCAAAAATGGTCTACAAACTGCTACTTCCAGCCACTGTCTGTGCTTCCAGGAATAGACAGCTGATATCCAGGAGGCATTATCAATATTAATGAAAATGTTCATCATTTTGAAAGAAGGGAGTGTGCCCAAATACAAAGAATTTCAATTATTTCTCTCTTTTACTCCCTTCTCACCCCAGTCATCAAAGAATGGTCACAATATAATCCTTATAATAGTAGTAGCAATAATAAAACTAGATGCCTCTTCCATTTAATAGACTCAGGAAGACTGCTACAAAAGGATTAGCTGAGTATGGCGACGCAAAGCAGCCAGGAAACAGTACTTCAGAAGGGAGTTTGGAGTATGTGCTGCCTGAAATGGTGCACTAACATGTCACTTTTTAACTCATCTTTGCTCCATCAGGCATAGGTTTGCCCAATTCAATTTCTGATGAAATTCTTAACTTCTTGTAATGCAGTTCGTCAGGTGGAAAAAGAAAACACCCAGTACCACATGACAAATTCCCTAAGGACCATCAAGAGCCCTGTGCAGCCTGTGGGAGGAAGACTGGCTCTAAAATCAAATAATTTCTTCAGCTTCAAGTGAAGCTAAGAACAGCAGAGAAAAGGACCCACTCTTGCTACCTGGGATAGGTACAGAGCCATGTCCTATGGGCTTGGATGACAGCTGGGGACAATGATAAAGGTCCAAACCTGATTGTGTGCTTTCCGTCTTGACACTGGTTGCAGTAGAGGTCTGAGCAGACGTTGTGAAAATAACTAACAGGGATGTTTCATTACAGTGTATTAAGCTTCATGACTGAAAAAGAGGACTGCAACATTAACAGAAAAGTAATAGTCCATGTATTTCTACCATTACAATCCACAGCAGTGGGAAGCAGTAACTTAAAACTTCAAAATATTAAGACTGTGTGAAATAAGAAAAGCCAAAATCTTGTGCCTTAATTGCTGTCTTTTGCCAAACTCAAATTGGAATAATCTGAAAACAGAAATTCATATCTTCCATTCAAGATAAAATCCTCTCACTTCTTCACAGACCTTTGTTTCGTGAGGCCAAAGTCTTTAAAAATCACTTTACCACACTTCTGCCCTTCTTTCAGGAAAATGTATCAAATCCTCACTCCTAGAACACTCAAAGAAGAACCTGCTGCAATGAGAACATCGGAAGCAAGGAATTTCAAATCCAGAAGTTCGAGACTGCCTAAGTGAAATCAGGTTTGAATTTTTATTCTAATCTTTTTCTGATTAGATCTGCCCTAGGAAAGCTTCTCCACAGTAACTACATCAGTATTCTATGCCAGAAACATTCTCCTTTGCTCACAGACAAACTTGTGCTGGTAGTCTGGCTTAGCATATCTGCTTGAGTAATGTGAGCTCATGCTGACTGCATGCCTATGTCTGTCATGTGAGCTCTCACCAGAGCATCTCTTCTGATGAAGATCGTTCCCCATCACTTTTAGGACTCACATAAGCAGGCTGACACATGTTCACAAAGTACAAAAATAACATTTTCAAATTCTGGTACAGATCATTTTGAAGTGAAAGAAAATATTTTTTAACAACTGTATTTATTTTCTCCATCAGGGCCTGCAACTTTATGACCTGCTCTTGCAATGTGCTTAGCATGTTCTCAGATCTGTCACACTCATGACAGGTAGGTACTCTTACAGTGAGACAAAAAGGAGTTGACACAGAGACAAGTGGATAGTAACAGAAGAGTTTTCAGCAAAACATCTATATTGCTGCCTTCTATTACTATACGAGGTAATAGAAAGATATATTCCTTCCACATACAGCACAAGATCTGAATCCCCAACCTCTGCTTTTTTGATTTCTCAACTCTTCACAGGGAGAGCTATTGTGAAAGTCCCAATACGGTGTTTTTCTGCCCCTGGGTTGTGTCACTACAGGTGGAAGCAGTACTCCCTGCACCCGCCACACAGATTCTGTTCAGATGCATCTCCTTGCAGTTTTTAGCTTGTGTATTTTTCATAATGAACAATGTAATAAACACTGAGTGTTTGCAGTGTTAAATCATGTTCCCAAAGGGAGTAGTTTGTATAACAAGATAAAATTATCACATTATAATAACTAAATATGCATCATTCTAAAGCATGCTTCAATTAATCATCAAAAGTTTGCACCACCTCTTTAGGTCTTAATTAAGCAGAATGTTTGGTTGGGGTTTTTTGGTTTTTTCCTTTCAAACCAGTGTGAAGGAGCTGCAGAAAATTGCTCCTCTTAAACCCAATGAGCAGCAGTTTACACTAATCGATCTTATATGGAGCCATAATTTGAAGAGGTAGGTGAAGTGAAGGAAGGCAACGAGTACAACAGTAAATCCATCATCTACAGCTCTGTCCCTTTATCTGAGCAACCCAGCATGGCCTACAGTGATTAGCAGGATGATTCTAAAATCCCCAGAATTCTGGAGATAAATCCTTATCAGTTTGCTAACTTTCAGGCCACAACATTCTGTTATTACCATGACCTAAATGATACCTATTTTCAATTTGAACTCCAGTTTCAAGAATTTGGGTGAAACTAAATGCAGTTGCAGCTCTAATCCTGCAGATTAAGATGATCCATGGGCAAGTACTCCAAAACTTTACTTTCCAAGTTTCCTTGCAAGGAATTCAGCAGGAGAAACTCAACCCTTCTGGCAAGAAGAAAATGTCACTCTTGAAGGTGCCCAACTGCAGTACAGAAGTAGTCCTGTTGTGCAGAAGGAAGACCAAGAGGGCTTGGGACCGAGATCTTGAAGGTACATACTCCCTGAACCAAGTAAGCCTGTATGAAACTTGTACCTTTGCTGCTGTTGTGCCTGCGATCTGATACAGAAAATGTTTCGGCACCCCATCCCTCTTCAGTGTCTCCGCATCACTCATCTGTTCCTGGTACGAGCCTCCTTTCACCACAGCTATCAGAAGCCACGTCTCCCCGCTAGTGGTTTTTTCTGTTTTCCTCTCTTTTTCTCTTTGCTGCATCCCACCCCTTCACACAGGCAGTCTGGATGCCAGTTTTTTGGGCAGAGAGCTAGAACAGCACTTTTAACCCTTTGTTGGGAACTGTGCTAAATCCATTGGCACACATCTTGAAATATTTTAGCTGTTTTCACCACTCCTTTCTAATGAAAAGCTGCAAACCCCATTTTAAAGACATTAGGTCTTAACTTGACTCAAGCATTTGCAGCATTAACAGTCAAGGCTCACTGTTTCCACTGGGACCTACCATGATTTCAGAATGGTTAATTCTGAGTTACCCGCCTGCCACTCCTGAAACCCCAGCTTGCCACTGAAGAAAACCAAGCAGCATGCATTCAGATTTTTCATCCCAAAGCAGTTCCTGAGGTTGATGATCCCAAACAAGGCAGAACCATTAGAATCAGTTTTCTTACACCCAAGATGCTTTATCTGACTAATCTCTAACTAAAAAATGAACAACCAAAACTCCTGAGACATTGCTGCAGATCCCTTTGTGACAGCACTTAAGCACTGATCCTCTAAATAAATGGGGTATGTGACAAACTTAAGGTACAAAAAGTACCTTGGGGAAAGCAATTACAGGAGGAAGACTGAGAAAAAAGGGCTGACAACAGAAAGCTTGCTGCAACTATCGCTATGGAAATACCTCAGGGGCTCTCCAATGCATTTCCTTTTAAGGACCAGTCTCTTCAAGTTCATGACTCTGCCAATAAAGCAAAGTGCCGCAGCTCCTTTTAAAAAAGTCATTTTGGGGAACCACGGCTTGCCCAGGTTTTCTATGCATGAGCTGAGGCACATTTCTCATGCACAGTTCAGTAAGGACTGAATGCACAACACAATTAAAAACTGGTATTTAAGCAGGCTTTAAGCATGCAAACAAAAAGGCACCTATTTCAGCTAATGGGGAGGGGAACTCCCTGGATATTTTGAATGTATGCTGTTAAAGTGCATACATGGACTTAGTGATTTTCTTTTTAGCACAAAGGAAACACTTGGCCCTCAACAGAGAGCAAAAGACATCAACAGTGGGCTAAATGGGGCAGGCATCCTGGCAACCATTGCCATTTTAAAAACCAGGCACTAATACCCCTACAATCAGTGTAAATTAGCTGATGTTTCAAACTGAAAACAGGAGAAAGAATTTGAAGAGTACCAACTATAGGATTTGTTGCAGTGGTCTTTACTAGAGAGCTAAACCTGCAGTGAGAGATATTGTTAATGCTATTCAGCAACTGAAATAAGATTTGAGAAATACCGAACTGGGATCCAGAGCACAGTAAAATGAAAGTCTCCTCAATATACAGATTTAATTAGATCTGATAATATGGTCTTTATTTAAGGCAAAGTGCCACTAGGTTCTGCCTGGAATCAGACTTCTTGGTAATGCAGTCAGAGAACCAACTCCCTGGTGAATTTAGACAGATGATCTTGGAATTAATTTTTACTGCCCTGCTAACTACCATTTAAAGCATCTTTTGTGCTTCCAGATTCCTCCAATACAATTTAAATATTGAGAGAGGTTACAGTGGGCAATTCCAGAGTGTTCACAGGACAGAGACTCTATTTAATCCCACACGTTTCACCAAGATACCCATGTATACTTATATTTACAAAAAAATCCATAAACTTTAAATCTAAAGCTATGTTAAGCTGTAACACAGAAAATCAATTGTTCCTTTCTGTAAAATACCTAGTTACTTGCTTTAGTATTTAAATATAACATTTACTTGCCAACTTAGGTCACAGGTCTATTTTACAAGATAGTCAGCACTGGAAATGCTTCTGCTCTCCCTTTAAGATATTTTGTCTCAACAGATACAGTACCTCCAGCCATTCCTCCTTCATTTTCATAAGTTTCTGATAACTTTTGGTATGACCCCAATCATTATCATTTGGAAATCTCTGAACCAAACATTATGTAGAGACTGATCTGCAAGTTGGAGGATTTAAATCCTATTTCCTTTCCCAAATACTCATTATCTTGTGGAAACCCTGGGAAGGAGCATTATTTTTCCCTTGCATTTCTTTCCTCTGTGGAAATCTCAGTCAACTGAATGCCATCATTCTCTCTACCTCCCCCTTCCACCTCATCCCTTGACAGTGACCTTCCCTCATAACGCAGCTTGGCAGGGAGCTGGCTCTTGTGTGGGATGCTTAAAACAGCAGATGTGCCCGGTGCATCACTTGTAAACACAGAAGCAGGCAAGAAAGGAAAGAGTTTTGCTGACACCCATGTTCAAAGGCTAGACCAACCAACAGTTGTACCTCCCCTACCAAAGCAATGACATGAAGATCACAAGAGAAAGTAAACCAAAGAGCATTCTGCAAAAAATGGGGAAACTGAGACACCATACACAGCCTCCAGCAGGTGCTGCAGGTGCCAGGGGAAGGAGGCAGCAAGTTCTCACCTGCACTGAAAGAACTTTTTGCATTCTTCTTTGACTAATCTTGATTTTAGCCTTCCTTCATCCCATGTAACAACAGCTGTTCAAACCTGTCTGAGCAAAAGGGCAGTCACCCTAAGTGCCCTCTCAGATTTACCACTAAGGGCTGCAGAATAACTTACGATGTTTGCATGCTGCACACTACAGCCACATACCCTGCACAGATGTGGTGGGGTTTCTATTTCTACGTCATTCCTGGCTATTTCACTTCTGGGTTTTTTCACAATTTCTATGTAATTTTTAATGGGAGGGGGGAACCCCAAACAAACAAAAAACCACTTTCTTTACCTTGCTGTGTAGAACATAAGAATCTTCTGACACCAAGCAGAATCAATTTTAGTATCAGTTTGTTGCAAAGGGTTGCACTGGAGAGTAACCCTGAAGATCACTCAGCTAGCAGTAAACATAGTTACCAGCCTGCTGGACAAGAAGGACAGTTACCAGCCGCAAGGAGGCTATTACACCAACCCTCTGGAGGCTGCACTAACTTCTTATTTGCTTCCAGATGCCGATCAGATGGCTGATGTTGACTGATAAAGCCTCATTTGATTTGGGCACTGCCTGAGCATGGTCTACCTGCCTGGTGGTGCTCTTGCAAATAGTCTCCAGATCGGAGTAAGTGGCATTCTTTTTGTGGAGGCCTCCTATGACTGGATTTAGTACCCTGCACCAACAAGTCACAACCCGAGCCTGTAGACAGTCACTGCACCACAGAGCGCTCAGGCATTTATCTCAGCCTTTTTCAGGCGTAGTTCTCAGGTACAGCAAGGAAAGAGTGTCTTTACTGAAGCTGTTCATACTCGGTCAGGTTGAACTCTAACGTTTTCCTGCATCGTATAGTCATATTTTTACCTAGTATTTCATTGACTAAAACAGAGATCTGAACAGCTCGGAGGTACAATTTTAGTTAGACTGTTCATAATTGTTTGGTTTTCAAAAGGAGGAGGAAAAGAAAAAAAAGAAAAGAAACCAACACAAAAACCAAAACTAAAACCCACACAACACTTTCCTATAAAATAAGCACGGGGGGAAAGGTAGTTTTGTCCAAGGTTTTCGCCCGTTCATACAAAATATGAATGCAGACAGGACACTGTTCTAAGTTTTCCAACACACTCAAGAAAGACCTACCTGTTGAAATCTTCAGTGACTGCTTCCTAGACATAGCTGAGGATCAGTACTCCTTCCTCCTCCTTCTTACTTCTGGTAACGATTTCTGATACCAAGAATCATATCTACCTCCCTAGAAAACCTGTTTCCCTTGGCTTCCTGATTCTGTCTTATCCCAGTGCTGCTTCTACTTGTGCAACTGTTAACACCAGTGCACACTGCAGGGTATCCTTCTCATTTCTCCCTTCAGGCTTCTGTGAACAACCCCCATGCTCTGCTCTTTCTCTTCTCCCTCTTTTCTGTATAGCATCTTATCTGCCAAAATTATTCAACCAATAATTCATTGCGACTGTTTGTTGCATCTGTTTATCCTCTCCACACCACTGCTCTCTTGTCTAAATGAATACCTCAGCCTGTCTCTCTGACACTTCTTTACTGGTGCTAACCCTTCAGATCGAGACCAATACAACAAGAATTTAAGTCTTAAAAATTTATCCCTGAGTGCTCACTCCATATTATTTGCTCAATAACACTAGACTGCACCACCTGTCCTTCAGGTTCACAATTTAAATATCATTTCCATCTGTAGGCACTCTCTTTTGAGATATATTTAAATCTCGTGGATTTTTCTCCTGTACAGTATATGAAAGCCTTCCTCATCCATCTGCAAAGTCTGGACTCATCCTAATTCTCAGCACTTCAGTCACTACAGTGCAGCACTACCTGGTTTTCTCTCTGGCCTGTAGTGTAACCTTGCCCTATGCACATCCACTCAAAACGTGTGGCAAAAGTCCCATTCTCTGCCCAGCATTTTAACCTTGAAGCTCTCTCTTAGACTCTTTCTGCCTCTCCCTGCTGTTTCCTTTCTTCCTTTATTAACCTGAACAAATGTAAGCAGCTTCTGTTCTCGTGGCAGGTCAGCCACAGCCCTCCTCTCCCCCACGTTGAAAATGTTGACTTTCAGCTCTAGCAATTAATGATGTAAGTCTTTTTCATTTGCCTGCTCAACTCTTAAGAAGCACCTTTATGCTGTTTCCAAAGTCATCCCTGTGCTTGTGAGGGGCTCTGAGAAAACATCCCCAGAGTTACTCTTGTCTGGCTTTGTATCACTCTGAAGTTTTCTGCTTTGATGTAGTGCCCACAAAATGGTGTCAAAGTGCAGCGCCAAGACCACTGCCTTACACGCTGGCTTTCCTGGCTCCTTTGTACTCCCTTTTCTACTTGTATCCACCAGTTGTTTCTTGCCAGGCTCTTTGGGTGATCATGACTAGGGCACCTACGCCCTGAGATAAAACAAAACAATTACTACTGATGCTTACTGCAAATCCCACAAAGGTTGTGGGTCTCCTCCCTCTCTGGTCCTACCAAACTTTGCTCTCTAAACCAAAGGTGAGATAAATATGCTCATCTGCTCAGAAGTCACAGTAATCTAGTGCTCATTTACTGATCATGGGATTAAGTCAGAGGAGGCAGAGATTATGCATTTATATGCAAGTAAAACAATGATATTCATTAAGAATTAATGAATTAAAAACCTGAAGTTGGAAATATTTATGAATAGCCTTCTCTGCACATTACCTTTAGCATTACATTTGAATATGGGATCACACATGGGAGGTGGACAGGCAAAGAACAGAAGGCAGTTGACTTGGATGAGGTTCCCCTGTGACCATTTAACTACTGTTGCAGTAATTTGCTTTTCTACTTCACAGCTCCATCTCCTCCTGCTTGCTTGATGTCATAAAAATCCAGCAACTGTGGCAATTTGCACAATGCATGTTATAGCCTTGCATTCGCATACCACAAATTCAGCATCCTGGATACATTCGTGACTCAGATTGGAGGAGAAAATAGCTTGGGATGGCACAAGCCCTTGATTAAAGCTTTAGGGCCAAATCAACAACAGCTGAGGATCCAGCCCATATGGCCTGAAATCTTTAGCTGTGTAAAGGCTGCAGGAATGGGCCCAAATAGCTTTGGTAATTAGCAAATATCATATAAAATACATGAAAAGTCTTTGGCAAGGAATGCATATTGAATAACATTTGAAAATTATTCATAGCATATTAGTATACTTCTTTTAGAAATAAAACTCAATGGCTTAAAAATAATTTGGGAGGGGCAACTGCAGACTACCCCATGACTGTCAGCAGGCAAACGCTTTCTTGGACCAATCGATATTTTACAGTTACCTTTAGTCAACGCAACAAAGGGCAGACGTGACCATCTCACACCTGGGATGCAATCCTACAAGCTGCTCTGCCTCTGCAGGAGCATCCTCACACCTGTTGGGGACTCTTTAGCCAGCTGTCTCCCTGTGTGCAGACAGCTACTGCTCTTGGGTAGGTATTGCAGGTCACCCTCTACTCCTCAGTGACCCAGTCACCCAAAATAACCCAGAGCAACTCTCAGGGACATCCATGGAAGTAGGACTGAGCCTGCTCCTATCTAAATCTACATCACACTGTGTACAGCAGTAAACAATAACACAGCAATTAATCACCATGGTGTAGCCGTTAAGAGTTCCTTTCACAGATTATGGTAAACAGCATGCAGTGTGGAATACATCATTTTTCATGCAAACTCAGGAATGGCATGTTATAAAATCACTCCTGATAAAAATCTAATGAAAATGTAAAACATGTCAGTACAGTCTCCTTGGTAGTCATGATCATATTAAACCCTCAAGAGACAACGGTCAGGGATTTCAGTAACAGCCAAGAGACAGTTCTCCCAGGATGAGCTTGTTAACCTGATATAAAGCCATGATACTGATTTGATGGCTTTGACTCTTCCACTGTTTCTTTCATGTAGCCTATTTTTAATTTAATCATCTTCCATTAACTTATTTAAAAGCTTCATTCATCAGAACAAAATCTTTTCTTTTTTTCTAAAAAGCAGATGTTTTTGAAGTGCTGAGAGTATAAGTCAGCATGCTGAGAGTCACACGCAGCACAAGTCTGTTGTCATTGCATTGCAGAAGTTTTTCAAGAATACTAACAAATAAAGTCACCCTCCCACTCTGTTTTAAAGTTCCCTGTGACTGTTTTTAAACACTTTGAAATTAGCTCCATCACTAAGACGTCACAATATAGCGACATCAGGACATGTCAATGACCGCAACCATTTTTAAACATTCATTAGGATTTACCTGCTGGTGGCTTTATGAAAGGTGGTGGAATTAATGGGACAATAATCGGTACATTCCCATGATCCTTCGACCCTGCTGGTGAGTCTGAAAGTCCATTTCCTGCGGCAAGCCCTGGGTAGCTTGGATTTATATTGTATGGTGAAATAACACTGTCCTCAGGTAATTTTGGTTTTGGCAAAGAATTTTCTGTAAAACACAAAGAACACATTGTACAGTATGACACATAGATTTCTGAAATGCTCCTACATACTTTCACCAATCTCCTCATGAAATTACTTACCGTGATACAAGAAGAGTGCACAATAACCCCTATATATTTCCTTTTTCTAAAAAATGGATACTTGCCAGTATTCTTCAGAAATGCTCTATTTTTTTAAATAAAATTCACACTTTTTTTTTCTTTTTTTTTAAAAGATCGGATTATTTCCTTATGCATATCCTTAGTATGCCTGGTTTAATCAATGACACCCTATTCCTGTCCTTTACTTCTACTATTTGCACGGTGATCACATTCAGCGTACTATAACTTCACCAATACAACAAGCAGAAATTGAAAAATAAAAGAATTCCTAATTCTCTAGCAATAATATGAGGAGCAGTAATGGAAAGGATTTAAAGAAAGAAACAAAATACTGAAATTACAGCAAAGTGCACATGAAACTATGACAGTTGTTATTCTACTCCTTTAATCCCAAGTTACCTCAGGATTCTTATTTGTAGGAATTTCTCTATTGCACCTCAGTTAGCTATGGGGCAGGACTTAATTCTTATTATTCCCTCTCTTCCCATCTCTCAGAAAAAGAAACACAACTTTTTCCCTCCCATAGACTGCATACACCAAAGATATCTACCTGACACAGGTATTTGACATCTTTCTTTGGTACATAAAACATATGATTCAGATCATGTGTCTATAAAAGAAGTATATCACAAATTTCATCAGGCATAGACTAAAGCCATAAACTATTCAATAGAAGATCTATTTATTAAAACATAAACAAATGAATCGCATCACTACTCAAGTACAAATTTATTTAAATGTGGCTTAATGACTTCACATTTTCAATGAAAAATACATATTGATCACCAATGTCACTACAGAACTAACAAGCTGCAAACATTCAATTTTAACATGGTTAGGTTATTTCACCTTTAGCTCAAATTTTTCCACCTTTTTCCTAACCGTCTGTCCTTCAGAACTTATCTCTCTGATACCAGTACTCAGTGCAACATCCACTAAGTACAGAGCTGCTGTGAGCCACCAGAAAGAAAACCCAAACACAGCTGGCCACAAATGTAGTGAAAAGTGGCAGTCTAAGAACATAGAAGTTGCCAGAGTTTCCTCTCATTACCTAACCTTTGAGGGACTCTCTCTGGATAAGTCAAGATGCAGCATTCCCTTTACTCTGATTAGAAGTCCCTACCCATTCCCTGCGACTGAAGAGTCAGAAGGCACCCCAACTGAAGGGCTTAACAGACTGGATCCCATCATTTTGAACCATGAAGATCCAGCACTGTTCCAAACAAATTCCATCCCTGCAGAACTTCTACAGTATTTGCAGAAGACAGTATCGTATAAACACGGGTAGAGGACCATTTTGTGAATGTTCGCTCTCATTCCTACATATGTTGTGAATATTTCAGCTCAAAATCTTCCAGCATTTTAAAAAGCCATAGCCAAAAAGCCTAAATTTTGAAAGCAAAAGGGTTCCTTAAAGCCACGCTGCTAAGAAAGTGATCCCTCTTTTCCAGTTGAGCAGTTTATTAATACCACAGGTACAGGACTTTCAACTGACTCACAAAAGGTTTTATTTGTGAAGATATATTAGTAAGCGCCTACTAACAGTAATTTTAAGGGATTTTCCTCATACCTTATTGGCTTGCTCAGACCAGAAGGCACTCTGTGATATTTTTATATAAACCAACCACAAAGCAAGCAGCAGAACACGCTTCCCAACACATGCCAATTCCAGCAGGTTGAGATATTAATCCTTCTTTGCATGAACACAGAAACATGAAATCGCATTACCTTTAAGAACAGAAATGTGCTGGCGGCTTTCCCCATCTGCTGAGTAGTTCCTGAATTCAATATCTTCTCCATCTTTCAATTCAACCTTATCGTAACCATACCAGCCAAGGAGCTCATTCATAGTGTTTTCTGCAAAGTTCTGAAAGAGAAAAATTACCTACTTATTTATGTAATCAATAACCATTTGGAAAGAATGGAGGACTGCATAAATTGAACCATATCTGTGCTACACGAGCAAGTGTCAGGTTTGGCCCACCTCCTTAAAGACTAATGTTCGTTTCATAAGTCAAGTGCATAAAGTGTAATGCATTTAAATCTCTGACTGGCACATGTAATTATGACAGAGACCCATATGTCTGTAATTTTAAAAAAATGAAAAGGAGATTTATTTATGACTTTTGCTCTGGTATTCAATGTCAGAAATACTTTAACATATATTCGTCACACAAACTTGTCTGTGTTGCCATAAAATATTTAAGACTGCAGAAAGCGAATAACAGAAAAGCAGGGATTTTTTTCAGCCAGCAGTTAATCAATCTTACTGTGCTTACAATCTATTAAGCTGGAGCAGGTCACTGACACAACTACAGTTCCTTGAGATGCCCATGAACCAAATCAAATAAAACCACAGCGAAGCCATTTTTCCTCGGTCATAAGCCCTTACATAGTCAAACCGCTTAAAAACTCTTCACCATGAAAGCATTTTACCATAACGTTTCATACAAACATCTCTTATATTTGTTTAAGGAAACCTTTCTCAGTTTGCCGTATTTATTTTCAACCAATTTCCAAGCAGCCGTGTGGTTACGTTTTATGTTTGCATGGAAATGCAAAATACGGAACATGACTGTCATAACTCTGAAATTCTATTAAAAACACATCCTCTAGGTCACGTGGAAAAAATATTTCTGCAGAAAATGCTCATTACTGGCCCAGGAGATTTAGTGGAGTAAGTTAAGAAATCTGCAGCCAGGCAACAGAGCTTTCAGAAACCAAATAGTGCTATGGAGCTCTACAGCTTACGGATTTAGGAAACTACCAAAGGAAACCAGCTAATGAATTATTGTGATGGCAAAGATCAGCTTAAAGTAGTATGACAACTATAAAATGAAACGAAAAAGCCACACACAAAGCCTTTCTATTTGGTCTCTGTGTTTTTTTACCATTATTCTTTTAAAATAAATTCCAAATTTAATTTCCCTGTAAGATCTTGACATCTAAAATAATGCTCCTGATATGCACCATCTCCCGGGACTCTGGCTACCAGCAAACGAATAAGGAGAATATGACACCAATTCAAAACAAATGGTACATGTCAAATCTGCACATTGCTAGATTTTGTTTAGTAGCTGCTCTAGCTTAATTTTGAGTGGGAGCAAGTCTAATGATAGAATACAGCAATTCTCCAGTCATTTAAATAAATAAATACATAAAATTAATCAGATGATAATTGCTTCTGAATTCAAAGCTACAGCAGACGTTCTGCCCCAGAACATCAGAGCCCTGCGCTGCTCCTGGCTCATTCATCACACCAGATTGCATAGGTGTTCCTGTCACTCAAGGAGCGCTGTAAAACAGCTATAAGCAATAAACACAAGCAATTTGTACTCTTCCAGGAGTATCATTTGTGCACTTGTGCCACAAACACACATTTCAGGAAAAGAAAAACCAAAACAAAACCCCCCAGTAGACCTCTGGAGCATCAATTTGCCTTTGTTTTTTCCCCCTTTCATTTTCACTTGACCTCCTGCTGAAAGTCTCAATTCCATGGCTGTTCTGTGCTGCCCTGAATCACTAGAAAACATTGCATCGTTCCACCTCCACCTCCACTGTAAGCATTGTAAGTATGACAGCCCATTACATCTGAACTATGTCACTACTGGAGTTTGCAACGAGTACAATACAGTGTCATGTGGCTATCACACACACTCATTTCTAATATACATATTTAAACTCTCATTTGATGCAGTGCTGTTTTAAATATTAGAAAAAACATGAAATTTTTCTAAATTTTATTTTTTGTTGTTTTTTAGCTTTTTAAAAAACTTCTCTCTCAGCACAGAGCCTGTCTCAAACCCCTGAGAATCCAACAATGAAATGACCTGGAGATGGGGAGTGAAATCTTGCCATTGCAGCTCACCCAGAATGACCTGGATGGGTCCATGGAGGCACAAAGGCAAGCTCTGCCAGCTTCCCTTCCTTTGCTAAATTTCAGCTATGGAGATGCAGCCCTAGAGACTAATCCAGCAAGGTAGAGACCAACTGACAACGTCTTCCTGACTTAAATCCCATGCAACCAAATTCAGTAGCTCTAAATTTGCCTCCTGTGGATGCTCTGTGTTTTATTTGCACTGTTGTTCAACTCGGGCAATGAGTAATTTCTAATTACTTGTCAAAGAACATGTAAACAAGGCTATATGTATGTTTTTCCTGCAATTCATACACATATATGTCTCTTTAGAATCTAGTCAAAGTGACCAGATTTGGTTTGTAATGGCACAAAGTTTAAGTACCTTTCAAGTCTCATTTTTACTACCCATGACAAATGACACACAAAAATGAACACTCATAATGACAAAAATACAAGTTATTTTGAAACTACTCATTATAGAAACTTGACTCTTAAAAAAAAAAAAAAATCACTGGGGTATTTCCTACTAAATTCAATGACAGTACAATGAGGTTGCCTATTGCACTCACAAAAGCAACCCTCTTTTTAACACTGTGATTTCTCAACAAGGATGCTTGGACAAATAAAAAAAAATTAAGCTACTCCTTCATAATTTACCTTACCTATTACAGTGATGATCACTCTTAAACTACTCTCTTTGTGGCTGACAACCAGAGCTTCATTACACACTACTTTATGCACATCAAACCAAGAGGATGATCCCATCCTCATCAAACTGGTAGTCAAAGTTGAGAGATATTTTCTTCAATACTAACTCTCTCACCACAGATAGGCATCCACAGAAGTACATCACCTTCCTTCAGATTCCCGACTACAGCACTCATTTGCACCAACATTTACTATCCTGTCAGTCAAGTTGATGGTCACACAGGTCATCTCATAGAACCACAGAACAGTTTGGGTTGGAAAGCTCATCCACCTGCCACAGGCAGGGACACCTTCCACTAGACCAGGTTGCACAAAGCCCCGCCCAACCTGGCCTTGAACACTGCCAGAAGTGGGGCAGCCACAGCTTCTCTGGATAACCTGTGCCAGCGCCTCACCACCCTCACAGAGAAGAACTTCTTCCCAATATCTCATCTCAAGCTACCGTCCTTCAGTTTAAAGCCATTACCCCTTGTCCTATCACTACTTGCCCTTATAAAAAGTCCCTCCCCATGTCCTTGCTGAAGCTGCTGCCCTGAAGATGACCACTATTCTTATTTCATTGTTTCCACTCATTCCATTGCAGTGGTAGTCCCAACCTATGTGGGTCCAAGACGCAGTAACAAGATGGGATTTGCAAAGACCACTGTGGTGGCAATAGCGAAAGTACAAACGATGAGATGAGAAAAGACTAGTTTTCTCCGTGTGAATGCAGGAAAAAAAAGGGAGGGGCATGGGAGGGAAAAAAAGCCCAGTTCTTGATGAAGTTACGGGAAGGAAGCAAGACAATTAATACACAACCTGTACATGCACAGCAGAACGTCTGGAAGATGTACAAGCTTAAAAAGCTTAGTGAAAGGAAGGGTGATTGATTGTAAAAACAGTGATTCAGAAAAGCAAGAATGGGGGATCAACCTGAGGTTGAAGCATGACAGCAGAAGCACTGACGAAGCAGGCTAGACAGGAATCAATTGAACTGAGAGATGACATACTTGCCAAAGCCCAGAGAGAAGGAGATGTAAAGACAAGTATGGATGACCAGATGAACGATGTGCAAGTAGCTGCAATTTTAAGCTTTTGCAGGAACAGGACAGGAGAGGCACTGAGCTCATCCATGCCTACTTTCATACTCATTCCCAAAAAGAATGCGGAGGGTCTGCAAGCTGAAGGCTGCCACCCCAACCCCACAGCCCTGTCCACCATCAATAAAATCCAAGTCAGCAACCACACTGCTAAGCTAGGACCCTCTGGCTCAATACAAATCCCACTGAACTCAATGGGATCCTTGCAGAATCCATGGATTTCATTGCAAAATTACAGCACGGAAACTAGCTTTGCCCTGCCCAGGAGGCAATGCTCAGTCCCCTGCGGGGAAACCAAGAGAGCAAGCCTCTGTGCTGTTAAGAGTGGGCCAACACCAGGGCTGAGAAGACAAGCCCCAAAATCCTGCCCCATGTGCTTCTGTGCTCACACCACCATGCCACACTCAGCCTCTTGTACATGCATCAAGCAGCCAGACTCCCGAGACTGTGGTGGAAACACCAACAACCTCTTCAGCTGCCAGTGCAACCAGGAAGTCAGTGAACATGCACCTGGAGCCAAATCTCTTGTGCTCCTCCAGCTGACAGCGCACCGTTGCAGCTGCCTAACTGCCAGGCATCCACTGCGGCTGCAGCACAACCAGCGCATCCTTGCCAAAGAAACTGGCCCAAAAATGCTCCAGTGGCCACAGTCACACAACACTGCCAACGCCCTTCTTTCCTAATAGACAGCAATTCTTCTTTTACCCCCTGCTAAGTCCCAAACCACTTATCACCACTGCAGGGCAATGCGTAATTTGCATGTTTTAACTGTGTGATTTCTCTATTCTTGTGATGTACAGAAATAGCCTTCCTCATGGAAGAGCCAGGATAACTACCTAACTATTATGCTCATTGGTATTTTGACTTGAATTTGCTTCCTATTCATAGGAAAGATGAAGAAGAGGGTGTTGACTCGCCAGACTGTGGTTTCTCTCCTTTGTGAGACTAACTTATATGCTAAAATATCACATTTATTCCCTCTTTAGGATTCATTTCATCGTAACAGGACACCTACAGCTTGATTTTTTTTACATTGTAATGCATCATTTTCCCAAATCTTTGCTAATTAATACATTCTGAAGCTGAGCCATGCTTCTCTTTCCATCTTAGACCTCTTGCCTTCCCTTCTCTATGAACATTATTCACAGGGGGCGAGGCCTGGCAAACACGGAGGCAGGAAACGCAGAGGAGAATGAGTCTGTCAGACTCATTTTCTTCTAGGTTTTACTGCTGAATGTTTATTTCAGATCTGGGAGGAAGCACAGTGGCTCCATTCCATTTCCTTGCCTGCAGAACCCACTCAGTGCAAAGCCCCACAAATTCACTTTTCACTTTCAGTACACCAAGGAAATAAAAATGTTTCTATGGTCACAAAATGAACTTGGATTTCTTTTTTACCACCCTCACTTTCTTTGCTTGTGTATGTTGTCACCATACTGAATTTTATGCTATGAGAAAGCAAAACATCTTGATGCTTTGATTTCCTTTGTGCTCCAATGTACACATTTGGTTCTGCAATACAAACTTTGGGGAAGTGCTATTTCTGTGGTGCACAGGCAGGTGAGGCTCCCTGTACAGACAACACAACTCCCTCTGCACTCATCCCACAGAATTCCTTCCACGCAGACTGTGCAAAAACAAGCCCTCCACACTGGTCTCTTCAAAAGAGTACAACTGATAAAGCCTCCCTGCTTCTCCACTTTCCCAAGGACATTTTTTGCTTTTCAGGAGAAAAGGGAGGAGTTTCCTTGGACTCTTCAGAGCACTCCGAGGGATCTGGCTCGCTCCAGGCGCAGGGCTGCTACGCCTGCTTCACTGCTTCCCTCCTTCTGACAGTAGTACTTCTAAATGCCAAACAGGGAATATTAAAACACTAAACTGAAAGATCTTCTGATGAGTTTACTATTAAACTGTAACAGATGGGGCTGTCTTAAGCTCTAGGCATCAGGAACGAAGCCCAATTTTAGATACAAATTAGTTATTGAGAATATTTATAGATGGTAAACTCCTCAGGCACATGGAGCAGCCCTGTGAAATTACAGCGCAAATTAACTGCTCGCCTTTCAACTGACAGAGACACGTGGACACATTGTCTGGTTTGTTCAGGAGAACTTCCAGAGCAACCCAGTATTGGACACAACTTCATTTCACAACACTGAGGAGCACTTAGCTGTTCCTCCGGAGCAGCACTGCTGCCTGGCATCAAGATGGCAAATGGAAATAAGCTGGGGAGGGATAAATGGATAAGAAAGCCATCACCGTGCCTTGATGAGTGCTTTCATCAATGAAATTGTAAAAAAATATTTCGGTCTTAAAACAGAACTGGGTTCCCTGATTACAATAGCTTTGGATCTATTAGGCATTATTCACCAGCAAGTGAGAAATGGCACCGAACTGAATTTCAGAGCAACTACCTGCTCTCTTCCCAAAGTGTGAGGTGAACAACACTACCTTGGGGAAATAAAAATGGAAACCATCGTCTGAAGGAGGATGGGGGACAAAAAAAAAAAAATAACTAGAAAAAAACAGAGGCTGTGAAGGTCAGAGCGAAACAAAACAGTTCCTCTTCAATATATTTTTCATTGAAATGCAGTATCAGAAAACCATGCAGACATGTACTTTTTGCACACAACATGGTATCAAATTAAAATTTGTTATAACCATCATGTACATAGGTTAGCGATAACAAAAATGTAACTTAATATCTGGCATAAGGAGAGAGCAAGCAACCTGAATATCCACCCCATCATGTTAAAACTGAGCTGTGACACTACTGCTGGAAGGGCCCAAACCAAGCCAGTCAGGTGTTGTGAACCTTCTCGGGTAAATATCTGGCTGTATCAAACACTGAATCTTGAAGGAAGTCTCTGTGATAAGGTAATTTTATTGCTCATTCATAGTGCCCTGCATTTGCTGTACTTAAAATAGATACTTGCACCAATGGCCTTTTTATTATCCGAAGGAGGGGAGAGGGGGGAAAAAAAAAAAAAAAAAAATCACATATACACCAGTCCTTTTTTCTTTCTGCTAGCAAAGGGAGGCAATTCGATCCAACGTGGGCTGAAACCTGAGTAGGTCACTGTACACCATGATAAAATTCCCTAATCCCTGAGCCAAATTTCCCTGAGGGGGCCCTCCTACTTCTCCTTCACTTTCCAAGCTGACTTTTCCATTCCCTCTCTCGTCTTTTCCTCCCCTTCATCTCTTTCATTTCCCCTACCTTAAAGCCTTGATATCTGATCTGCTGCTGATACTCGGGTTACAGTTTTTACAGCTTAGGCTGTCTATAGCTGTATACATTCCTTTCTTTCTGCTCTGCCGTGATTACTTACCAGAGCTTATTTTACACTGGTCCAGATGAAAGCAGTTCAGATTAAGGGAAACAGTCAGCCTGTTTGAACATTACAGATATGAACCTACACAAGGGCACATTGTGCTCCTTCTGTCCTTTTGCTGCAAACATTTTGCACAGCGTAACAAATTTGTTACATTATTGTATTCTTTGGGTTTAGGAAGCACAACTAGACATCTTAATTCATCAGTAAAGAAAGAGAGCAAATGATCATCGCAGGATTTTAACTTTCTCTAACCAGTCAAAATTCAAACCACTTCTTTTTTTCTCCCCCTCTTTCCCCTTCTCAGATGATAGCAGCCAACTGTCCTACTAAAAATGCATAGCATATACAGCATAGTTTACATTGAAAGGTGGCCTGTGTTTTGTGAAAGGTTCTGCCATCAGCTATCTCGCTCTCGACCAGAAATCACATTGGTTCTAAATGTCATTTCTACCCGCCTTTAATTTTTAAGTCAGCTGAAATCTTGAGGTTTCTAACCTTAAGCAGCCACCCGTGATTAAAAAAAGAGAAACTCTACACGAAGGTTAAAGCCAGTGCTTAATACCAAAGCATTAGTTTGAAATTGTGTAATTTTTCTCCTTCACACAATGTTGTTTTTGTTTCTTCCTCACCCTTTCAGACAAACATCTGTTATACTGTAGAAGAACAACTATCTCCCAAACCGCCGAGTGTGCCTGCAGCCAAAGTAAACAAAACAAACCCAGAGGATCCAGCACAGTCAGCCTTTATATCCAGCCAGGATAACATTTCACATGTTTTGATTAAAATCAACTAATTTGTAATTCTAGAACCTATGAAACTTAAAAGCTGCAATCCATATAGATCATGTTAGGCGATGCTCTAAGAGGCCAGTGCCCTATACTACAGACCTCTGCAGTCCTCAAAACTATGTGGTATTACAATGAGCCATGACTCTCAATCTTCAGTGCCTGCACAGAGCCCTCTGAAAATAGGATGTGCCGTATATCTTGCAAAGAATAATACCACTCCTCAGGACCCAACACTAGTACGGCTTGTTTCCAAAGAGATGTGCTGACACGTTATTGCGTTCATTCTCCTAATACTACACTTGTCCACATTTCCAGTCGATGTGCACGCAGAATTGTGTACATGCTCATTACCCAGGCAGCAGGAGCAAAACTGCCTGCCTTGGGCAGGAAAGGGCACCTAACTGAAATCAGTGGTGTGCAGAGAGGGAAGAGGGGAGGGGATTGTGCGTTCCCGTTTATTTTTACGCAGGGAGATCACTGCTCCGGAAAGCAAAGACATTTTCACTAGGCATCATGCATATTTATATACGCGCCTATATACTATACATACTATGCGAACGTGTGACATTTTCCAGGCAGCCCTCCACTTACAATCAGCCTCCTAATAAATGACATATTCAAATTAAATGCAGCAGCTTCATCTCATAACCAGACTATGCCTTATCTGCACATAGCACAACAACAACAAGTTCAGCTGAAGTCTCCTAATACGTTGTTCCCAACTTTGGGGAATTAGAGACATAAACCAGACACGGAACAGACATGGAAAACGGGCGCAAACGGTCAAGCCCGGAGCGGCGACCTAATAATAAAAGAAGTCCTGCAATAACGTTTTTGTGCGATCGCAGCCGTCCTAACACCTGGAGCGGCAGCCTTAAGTGCTACTTTCAGAGCACAGCTGGACTGGCACCGGTTCCTATCAGGCAGGACAGCCCTCCGCAGAATACACATCCAGCAAAAGCAACCCCGACAAGCCACCTTCCAGCAGCACCTCGGCCGCTGGGATGGACTGGGAAGCGAAACACAGAAAGCAGAGGACGAGGCGAGAGGGAGGAAAGGGGGCCCTGCGCTCAAGTGCGAGAGAGATGATGCGCGGCTCAAACCGCAGCATTGCACTTTGACAATTTAATTACACAGTTGCAGCTGGCTACTGGAAAAAGGAGAGAAATACAGTGTTTAAAAGAGGTCCCTTTCTTTCCTAACTTTAAGGGCTTCCCAGCTACCTGAAGGGATGGCTATAGAAACAAATAAAAAGCGAAGGTAAAAAGGCTCATCACTGGCACCCAAGGAGCTGAAAAAACCCGGGGAGGGAGAGTTATGTTAAAAAAATAAATAAAGCTGGTGAATGAACAGGGTTTGCAGCCTGTGAATTCGTCTCTGTTTTCAGCCCAGGAGGCGGAGTTGAGACACACTCAGTGCATCCTACAAAAAAAAAAAAATGACAAGAGATCCTTTCTTATTTCGTTTCCACGCACGGAGGCGGGGGGGTGGGGGGGAGACCCCCGCTCCCTTCCCCATCACAGGCACTCACCTTCATCTCCTCGTTGATCTCCCGCTTCACCGGGTGAGCCGGCTTCCTGCTCCTTTTATTTTCGGGAGGTCTCCCTTCTTTCTCCATTTCTGCCATTTTTTGCGCCTACTTGGTGGTGGAGATGAAATGGCTGCTGGTGCTC
>WYDI02037242.1:0-15788 GCA_009867235.2 Psittacus erithacus | reverse complement strand
TTATTATTATTGGTGGTAGCAGTAGTGATTTGTGTTATACCTTAATTAATAGACTGTTCTTATCTCAACCTGTGGGAATTGTATTCTTTCGATTCTCTTCCACATCTCTCCGGGAGCTGAGGCGGGGGTGGGGGGACACACCGAGTGGGCTGTGTAGCAAGCCTTAAACCACGACAGGGGCTTAAACAAGTCCATGGGCAGGGTTCATCAGGCATTAAACAGCTATGGAATGTGACACTTCGGCTAAGATTCCAACTCATGTCAGAAGCTGCAGGAGGTCATACCCAAGGAAAACTCTACACTTGCTGTTCCCTACTCATTCCTTATCAAGGGCTTAAAGATTTCTGGTACATAGTGAGAACATTTCTGTTAAAACTTTACATATAAGCTGCTACTGAGCTAACTATACCTGCAGATAGTAAGATGACTAAAGAGCAAAGAATGGCATATGAGGAATAGAAGTGACAAGAATTTTGCCAATTTCGTCCCATTCTACAGGAGGTGGAATACATTCAAGCCACCACTTTTATTCTGGGGCTTGCTATTTAAGACATCCAACATGCTTGCTAGTCTCTTCAGGCATAAAGTTACTACTTCTCAGGAATGAGGTTTTTCAACACTGACCCAGATTGCACTGAACTACCACATGAACAGAAAAGGTGGATTTTAAGAAATCCTTTCTTAAAATAGTATTTAAAAATACTAACATTCTTCCCTTTATTTTGAGGGTGGTACTGCTTACAAGGGTTTTCATAGCTTCCCAAGAACACTGCATTTTGAATGGCAAGCCCAGGCCTCTTATGATTGATATGACCATTTGGGATCCATTCACTTCATGGTTACCTCTATCAATTTTGCTAAGCCAATCCAATTAGCTGAGCTGCTAATGGGTTTATTTGTTAAAGCCATGAATAATAATACATAGTACCAATGAACTAGCTTCTGTCTGTAGAGTTTAATACCTATTGAGGTCATTTCAAAGAAAATACATCAGATTCTGAACAAATAATGAAAATCTTGTTGTGCATAGTATTTCTTAGGCTTGTCAACCCTCTCAAGTCAATCATGATTTAGGCATGAGTTTGGGTTGATCTCTGTGATTTCTTGGGGATCAAAGTATCACCTATTTGCAGCAAACCAATGATTTTTTACCCTATTTTTCTAAATGGTTGACCTTCTGACTGACTTTGCATTGACCAGCTGTGAGAAAGCTCCACATCTGGGAACCTGGCTACTGCATTTGAGAGTTTGTTTGATGTATGCATTTTTTTTGTCTATTATGTGGGTTCTTTCTCTTATTTTTTAAAGTAGTTTCCTCCTCGTTTATCCATAGACTGTTATAAATACAGTATGTATACAATAATGTTTTTTATACATATACACATATATATGTCATGTATGCAATAATATGTTAAATACTTGTATGTGTACGGTATTTTCAAAAATATTGCTACAAATAATAGAATGATATTCGCAGAAATTTAGAAAGCTTGGTGAATACAAATTGAATTTATGCCTACAACTGAGAAGTTGATTTCTTAAGAAAAGCAGCCAATGAATATAAAACACGTTTATAAAACCTGTTCTGTTTTTAATAACAGGATATCTCAGCCATTTGTATTGTTCCACAGAAATCCTTCTGCTTTAGCTACAGGACTCCCATGTCAGATTTTGACCAAAAAAAAAAAAAAAAATCAGGATTTTAGATTAAATTGGAAAATGCAATAAAATTAAACTCTCTTCTGATTGACAATGATTATCTTGGTTAATTTGTTTTGGTCATCAAAGCACCAGGCACAGCCAGGATTTTGGGATTGTTCTTTTAAGAAAATTAATAACTCTTCCAAAGTTATTTTGCTTTGTTTCAAAGCACCAAAGTTACACTTTCATGACAAAGTAATCATAAAAGTGTTTTTCAGTGTGTATATGAGCAATGAAAATTTGGTTTAGATCCCACTCGTATGAAAGTATATGTATTTAACTTTGAATTTGTGAATAATCTCATTGGGTTCAGACAAACTTATTTTCATGGATCCCTTCCTAAGAGTCACTGTGATATAAATGAATGTTCATGTGTGTAGGTTCAGCAGGAATATATGGAAGAACTTGTACCATACTGTATGAGCAGGAAAAATTATTTTTGGCAACCATGTAACACGTATTCATTTTCCAAAGCACAAAAAAATAGAAGTATGAATATATTTAAAATTTCTGGTTTAGTATAGTGTCTCTGAATCTAAGTGTAGTGTCAAAATTAATTTTCCCTACTAGTGTAAAATCAAAAGGGTTGGGTTTTTGTTGTTTTTTTTTGTTTAAACACAATCAGTTACAATTATCTCATTATCAATAGCACAAATTCTAAGAACACCTCACAATTGATTCCAGTTTTCTGATTTAGCAAATAAAGACTGCCTCTGTGACTTCTACCCTTTTTTTATGCACAAAATATGATCTGAGAGTATGAATTGTAGGTTTACATGAGATTATATTATACTGGATATCTTGGGGCTCCAAAGCCAAACAGCAAGCAAAAAGAAGTGTATTTGCCACATAAATATAGACAGTAAGTTTAGTTTATGTATCATTATTTTTGTAGCAATTGTAGAATATAATCAGTCTGTTATGAATAATGATGCAAAACTATTCTTTTTAAAGGCCTAATTTTAATTCAGAGATAGTGAAATCTGTCAATTGCTTTCAAATTGGTAATCTAGTAACGAGTAGAGTGCAATCCTATATGGCTCATTGTAATTCCAAGATCTCCTCTGTGAAGCTGGATTGTTAGCCTCTAGAAGACAGGATGCTTTAGTGTAGGACAAATGGAACAGTTTCTGTTTCAATTAGCCTGAAATTATGTGCTGTATGTTACACATTTAACATAAGATTATTGTCATACTGTTTATGTCTAAAGTAGGGAAATGAGACCCAGTTCTGAAAATACCAAGAGCTTTCTTGTTTATCTGGAATGTAGTTACATGTGAAGTTTCTGTTAAATCCCTTTGGCATTTCGATTTTCATGGGGGTTTTATCCTTACTGGGCTAATAATTATAAAAAGTGCTGGAACTGAGCATGAATTTTCCAGAATCAGAGCACAGGTGATGAAAGAGCAAATAGTGAGTTCAGGGAGAATTTTCTCTGCTTGTGTACTGTACAGCTCTGTAAAAAAATTCCCATTTGTGAACTTCATTCTCATTAGGGTGCTTCACACTTTGAGAAGATGCTAACTATAACCTGTGAAATAAAGTAAGTCTGAAACAAACTCAAACTCTAGGAAAGAGTTCAAGGAGTCTAATTAAACTTGAGACTCACTCATTAAACTTAGTAGTCTGTACAAAAACCCCAAAATCTAGCATTTCATCAGCTCAGCAAATAGCTAATTAAGAATTAGCATTGTCTTTAAAGTTAGAATTATTGCAGCTTCTGTAGCTTAGAGAATACATGTCTCGCCACACTAAGTTCTGAATTGTACCTTGTTAGAATAAACTGCATTCTGGTATTCTCAAACAATAATGTATAGAATCTAAAGTGGAGGGGAGTAAGCATCTTGCTTCAGCACTCTGCAAAAGATCACTGATTTCAAATCGATGTTAATTTATGGAACTCTAGAATGTCATGGATTAACCCCGTAAAGCATTGCAGCCCCACACAGCTGCTTGCTCCCATAGCACCATGCCAGCTGTTATGAGGAAAATTAACTGTATCCCAGTTCAAAATCAGTACAGGATTCAATGTTTTGAGATATATTCCCTTATTGAAGGTACAGCAGCCCTCTGTAAGGGTCTGTCATTCAGTAATTAGATAATTGCAATTAATTGTTTTTTTCTTGCCTCTTTTTACACTGTAACAGCAATGAATGTAAACTCATGCCTACATGATTTTAGAGATAAGGCAGAAGTTCTTTGCTGTGAGGGTGGTAAGGCGCTGGAATGGGTTGCCCAAAGAAGCTGTGAGTGCTCCACCCTTGGCAGTGTTCAAGGCCAGGTTGGATGGAGTCTTAGGTGACATGGTTTGTATGTGGGATGTCCCTGCTCATGGCAGGAGGGTTGGAACTAGATGATCTTAAGGTTCTTTCCAACCCTAACTATTCTATGATTCTATGATTTTTCAGGCAAGCAGCTAATTGAATCTTAAAAAGCTATACCAGGAGGACCTATAGATAACTGTGGATGGAAAGTAGCACCCTGAACAGAATTTTTTTTTCTCATAGAACTATATGTGTATGAGAAGAAATATTTAAAATTCATCCTGAGATACTGATACAAAAGATGTTAACTGATTAAAGAGCTTAGTGCAGAAAGAAAAAAAAGTTGACATGTAAACTATATGTGCAAAATATGCACATAAAATATGTGTATGTGGATAATTATGCACAGAAATATATATTTTCATTTATAATGAAGTCTGTAAGTAACCAGAATGGTCTAGGTTAATGATAATACTAGAACTTGTCTCTAATTCACATCTTAGTGTGACTTGATATTCCTAGAACTTTGAACAGTTGCTATTACTGTTATTTTACTTTAAAATAACTAATATATAGACAGTAAGTGACAAGCTGTAAAGCACATTTCTATAATTTTACTGTTTTCCACATCAAATTCTGAAAAATGCAGAGTGGGTTCCCTGCCAGGAAAAACTACTTAATTTTTGAAATTCACAGATTTGCTCAGCTATATAAGAAATTGTGCAAGAGAACTGCTTTGTCTTGTATCTGGTAAAGGAAAACTATAGCTTGGTAAACTTGGCTTACAATTACCTGACGTCATTTAACTTCATTTCAGTCTCAGTCTCTTGTTCTCTGGTCTTACTCACAAAGAGGGTTGAACCCAGTATATTCAGGCCTTACTAAAGAGAGACGTGTGTATAAACACACTTGGGAACTCGTGTGTAGTTTGTAGACTGTGTGTTAGCAGAACTTTAAAACTATCTTAAATGTGAAAATGGCATAAAAGTTTGCAATTAAACAGTATGTTATATAACTCAACAGAAAAGAAAACATGGGTCTTTATGTATACACAGAGATGTAAGTCACACATGTATATTTAGTATCTATTGGCTGTTGGCCACGCAGAAGAAGAGCTGGAAACCAGGGTTTTATGGGTGGTAGTTTTTGCTATATCAAGTGATAAAATCATATTAGAACTCCAGTTCTTGTGTTCTCCACTGTATGGTGGAGACAGAAGCAAATAGTAAAAATACATTTTTATAAAGATCTATACAAAAACCTCACAGTAGTACCTCACAGGCTCTGATGAATTTGTCAGTCCAATGTCACTGTAAAACGGAGAAGTCAGTTTATCTTCTTTTCACAGACAGACCTAAGGTGCAGAAGCTAAAACCCAGATTCAGACAATCTGAATGCCACTTAAATCTCAAAGTCTTCTGTTTCCAACTGGCTAGGTGCCTCTGGGGCAGTGTCTAATGTCATATAGGATGTTGTAGTAAAACTGAAACCTGAATCTAATTTTTCCTCATCCCGAAGTAAGGCTTTAAATCACAGGATGATTCCTTTTTAGGTATGTCTTTGTATCGCATAGAATTGAGGGGTAGCTTCCACCCATCTGATCTACCTCTGTCCCTCAAAAATACTTTCACATCTTTAAAGGTTCTGAATATGCAGGGATAGTTAAGGAATTAGTAACTCACAAACCCCAACCAAGATAGGCTCAATGCAGTGTAAAGTCAATTGACCTT
This sequence comes from Psittacus erithacus, assembly GCA_009867235.2. Taxonomy (NCBI): domain Eukaryota; kingdom Metazoa; phylum Chordata; class Aves; order Psittaciformes; family Psittacidae; genus Psittacus; species Psittacus erithacus. The sequence goes on along the minus strand of WYDI02037242.1, from coordinate 10,093 downwards.
CACAAACAGTGCCATTTACATTCTAATTACATGGGAAATTGTGTTGTTCGCACTAAATTTGCATTCTCCAAACACTTCCCTCTATAGCATGTGGTTGATCAGCCTGAGGAAGCTGTTATATAAAAACTTGCAAGTAAAACAAATCTAAGTAATATTTGAACTAAACAGTTCATATACATATTCTCTAAATAAAAAATATCTGGTCTGTATAGAAATTGAACATTTCGATCTACGTGATGGTGTGTTTTTGGGGAACAAGAAAACAGCTAAAGCAAATTGGCAGAATCCAGGTTAGCCAATAATATGAGAAAAGTTACGCTGCTTTCTGGTTTTAATATGGATACGAATTCATGCTGCTCATTTAGGAAAGTAAGGCAAGTAAGGGCAAGTAGAAACATTAATATTCATGTATAGAAAAAAAAACCAACCCAATACAATAAACAGAAGATGAGGAGGGAATTTGAAGTCTTTAATGCACACATGATGTGATTGGATAAAATCTACTTCCTCTCTCTTTTTTTTTTTTTTTTTCATGTAGGTTCATATTCTGGGGTTTCAGCTGTGCATGAAGGAGCCTGTTTTCAAATAGTCCTGCTTTGCCTAAACTCACTAACAAGTTATAAGCAAGAGTGAACAGCAAGTCGTCACTTATATGACTGTTAGTGGAAATGAGATTATTGCAACTCAGGGTTCTTCATTCAGGCTGTGTTATCCAGGTCTGACCCCAAGACAGAACTGCAATGCAACAAAGGAACATGGCTGGAGTTGGGAAATACTCTCTCTTGGAGCAAGTTTGGGAAAAACAGTGTTTGAGATCCACTTCTCTCCATTTTATTTCTCCACTCAATTGGCAGTCCTTTGCATTGTGCTCCTCAATATCTCTGAGCCCTGAGATGCCTAGCTGATGCTCAGAATTTGAACATTTGAATACAAGAGACAAGTACTTGAGCAAGGTGTCAAAGGGCTCAGTGCGGGAATTGATGAGCTCTCTCCAAATTTACCTATCAAGTCTTAGTTCTTGAAGCTACTTTCCTCAGAGATGGTGACATGGACTGAATGTTGTTGCTTCTATCCTTAGATCTCATGAATGTGTATATTATTGCTGGACTTCACTGAGGGCTTTTCAGTAGTAGTTCTTACTAGTTCCACTTATCAGAATGCACAGGAGCTAGGAACTTACTGTTGAGTTTCTTTTCATTTGTAATGCAGTTATCATTTTAGTTGTTGAAGACATCACCAGCAAATTATTCCTGCCTTGAATCTCTCTTCAGGAACTTTGCTGTGTGTGGTGATGGCTGCCTATGGTTTACTTTCATGTAAGCAAATATATGTCTCAAAAATGTTATGCATTCATAATAAATACACTAAATATCTTCTAACAAGAGGTAGAAGCATATTTTTTAAATCATTCAACAGCCCAGTTGTTGTTTACCGTTATGTCCTGAGTTCAGCAGTAGCAGTCATTTTTTCTCCTTCTTAGTAGCTGATGCAGTGCTGTGTTTTTGACTTTCAACCTGGAAACAGCACTGATAACACTGATGTTTTTAGTTACTGCTCAGATATTTAGTCTGACCAAGGACTTTCTGAGCCTCATGCTCTGCCAGGGAGGAGGGAAAGCCGGGAGGAAGCAGAGACAGGACACCTGACCCAAACTAGCCAAAGAGGTATTCCATACCACAGCACGTCATGCCCAGGATGTAAACTGGGGGTTACCCAGAAGGGCTAGATCACTGTTTGTTTGGCAGGTGGTGAGCAGTTGTATTCTCTTCCCTTGTTATTTCCCTTATCATTATTGTTATTGGTGGTAGCAGCAGCAGTGGTTTGTGTTATACCTTAGTTACTGGACTGTTCTTATCTGAACCCGTGAGAGCTACATACTTTTTCAGTTCTCCTCCCCACACCTTAGGGAGGAGGGGGGGAGAAAGGGGGAGGGGAAGTGAGCTAATGGGCTATGTGATTTTCTGATTTATGATGGAACTTAAACCACGACACATTAACAGCTACAGCTCAGGCAATGTCCATGATAATTCCTTATATTGTAAAGAGCGACAGTTTGGCAGGCAGGCAAGCAAGAGGGTTACTGTCTAACCCAGACTAATTTTACTTGCTGTCCCTTGCTCAGAACTGAAGCAGACAGCACAGTTAAGATTTTCTTAACTCTGTCTCCTGGCTTAACCCTAATCCTCCAGGGTACTAAACATTCCACAGTGGAACCATCTGATTTCTGTTTTGCATGCACCAAAATTTAGAATATTCTCTTACACTGTGCTTCTGATGATGATTTCTGACAAACTTGCTTCCCCCTGTATATCCATGTCACCAAAAGAGCAAAGAATGCCACTGTGAGTACCAGGTTAAATTCAAAGGTAAAGTATGAAGATGCAGGTAAGGAGAAGAGCTGGATGACATTTTAATGTAGATAGTTAATAAACACATACAATATGTTTTTGGTTTTTTTTTTGTTTGTTTGTTTGTTTGTTTGTTTTGCTTTGGAAGAAAAGCCCTTTTCTTATTGTTGTATTCTCTTGATCTTCACACAGATTTCCTACTGTTAACAGCTAAAATTCTCCTTAGCCTATCCAGTAAAAAATGGGAAGCTGATTTTTACTGTTTCAAGAAAAGACTAGATTTATTTGATACATATATAGTCTTATATTTCATATCTGTTGTTGGAAATGTGTATTTAGTCCTTTTACTATTTTCTTTCTTATTATTTAATATAATATAATTTCCATTATCTTACATCCCCCTAATGCACACATGGGAAAATCTGTTATGGGACACCAGTATCCCATCCCACCTGTCTTCCACAGCCTAGCTGACTGATTCTTCTATTTTTGAATGTGTTTTATTTTTCTTAAAAAAAAAGAAAAGTGTTCCATCACCTTGCATAGAATTTCCATCCTGAACCCAAGTAACTCTTCTCATTTCACTTTCCTTGAAATGGATAAATTTCTATTTCTAAACTTTCATTTTAATTAAATAGTGGATTGGATGAAATACTCTTGCCTAAAATTTTCCCTAACTCTAATTCTTATCCTTGTTATCCTTTAGTCTTTAAATCTGAACCACGTATATCTATATATATATTTTTTTTTACCTATATTGAAATCCCTTAAATATGTTAATGGCATTAAAAAGTAGTTGGATCTTCACATTTTATTACTTCCATACTGTGCCATTTATTTTCAAGAAGGCAAGATCTTGTGGGGGGGAAAACCCCATCTGTTCAAGAGAAAATATTTGGCAGCATATTAGGGCTTTTTTCAAGACTGTTTTTCAGTTTGACATAATTCAGTCATTGCTAGCATATAATAGAATATAGTGTATAATGTATAAATACTGGTAAAATGGAGCATGCTGACCACATGTTTTGAGTCTCAGCCAGCACCTGCTTCTCTTAATATCAAACCTGTGGGAGCAATGGTCTCTTCAGTATCAGGGTATAGGGCCTCATTGCTTTTCTGGGTGGTTAGATGTATCCCTGTGAAACTGATGCAATACAGAATGCAAAAGAAACTGTGAAATCATTCTCTTCCCTATCAAAACCTAATACGTGGAAAATCATACTTTTCTTCAATTCTTTTTCCTTCCTAACTCCACTTATTCATATACAAAATATCTAATGAGATGTCTATGCTGTGTAGCTGTAGAAGCTCCAATGTGTAGCAGGCAATTGCAATTAGCTGATTTAAAAGGAAAAGCTGATAAATCCTGCTCCTTGTAAGTGGGGCTATGAATAATAGAAATATGAGGTTGTCCTTTAATTTGTAATGGTAGCTTGCTGACACATGAGCACAGCACAAAATTTAATGTAGCACAAACCTGGGCAACTAGAAGCTAGAGTATGTCTCTAATGTGTAATTGACTTAATTGAAGAAAGAGATTATCTGGAGAAAATTTCTACTAATTATAAGCCATCAATATTTCCATCCACAAACAAATATAGACTTTAACTTTTCTGAAGTTAGCAGATGATTCAGCTCCCATCTTCATCACACTTATGTGGAGCAAAATAGAGCTTGAATTACCACTGTTAAACAATTTAATTAGTGATTGTTTCCTGAAGTGCCATGCATTTCAGAGGTGTTTCAAAGGAACATCTTGCTTTTTAAAACTTACAGCAGAGCACCTGCTCTTCTCCAAACTCTACATTGCCTCACCCAAAGACCCAAGCTAGTCTAAGTACTAGAAATAGTCTAGCTAGGGTAATACACGGTAATTGACTATTATATCTTTCCAAGAGAGAAAATCAGCTTACATGCAGCCACTAGAACTACCTTGTTTAAAGTTGCATTTGCAGCTTGCTTTGATGTACTTCAGTCTCTGATACAGTCATATCTAATGGCAGGATTATTCCATGAGGAAAAATATCTTTGTTGTAACAGGATAACTTACGCCTTACAGCTTCTGTCATTTGAGTTAACTGTTTACAGAGGATGGCAATACATGGAAGTTGCTTGTTGCTAGAATGATTGTCAGATCATTATCGCAGATTGTCATCATTATCCCTTTATATTTTCTTAGTTTTATTGCCTTCTTTAGGTACCTCAAATATGAAAATATAAGTTTACGTAATTTTGCCTCTGGATGTTACTGGTCTTTTAAATCAAGTATGTATAGTCTAGGAGCATCTATATGTACCTTAGGGAACCTGAAAGCTAAATGGTACAGATACAAATAAAACAAAATACACCTAATGTGACAACATTATAAAGTTGAATAGTCAGGGGCCCCAAAGTACATTTCCCAGGTTTTAGAAAGATGGCTTAAAATGGGAAATTTACATCTTGAAGAGCTTTGATAATGGAGTCACACATCAATGACAGTGTATTAATGAACAGTGCTTTAAATGTTAATGGGTGACAACTCATTTCAAAAGGAAAAAATATCTTGAAGTCATTCTTTCTATTTTTATTACTATGTGGTATGACTGCTTATAGTGTTGAAGAAATGAACACTCCATTTTTAGCTGTTAACCACATTTATTAAGAACCATTAACTTAGACTCGTGGAATTTTATTTCAAGAATACGACAGTGCAGATAACTTAATTTGTCTTTGGCTTTTTTTAGCAGACTTTTTATAGACTTCCCTTTTTCCACTTACCATCATACCTATTGCATCTTGAAAACTCATAATGGCAGTGTTTTAAACCAATGTGAAAAGGGTTTCATAGAATTCCTTTGACCAAATCTAAAAAGTAAGTAGTAGCATTTTCAATTACTTTCAAAGTTACTGCAAAGGAATCTGTGCTCTGGAGCCTGGACCATCTCTTTCTCCTCTTCTCTGAACCTGGTGTTCCCTCTGCTGTTTCTCACCTTCCTCCCCAGCCAGCTGTTTTCTGTCCTTTCTTAAACATATTTTCCCAGACGCACCCCTGTCTTGGCTGATGGATTCCGCAATGTCCTCATGTTCCACATGGCACAGTCCCAGCCTCTTCTCACAGAAACCACTCCTGTAAAGACCCTCTGATGTCAACAGTTTGCATGAGTAGCTGAAACTGTGTCTTTTTACAAATTTTGCTTAAAAAATGCAGTTATTTATGATATTATTTGTTTATCATAATAGTAAGACATTTCAGAATAAAAATGTTAGGCCCGTTCCTCATTCATGACAGCTATTCCTGTTTTCCCTTGCTGCCTTCAGCAGAATGCTTTTGACCAGACTTCTCCTGAGGAAGAGGATGGTCAGGCTCCCCAGTCCTGGGCGTGCAGACCGGTGTGTCCATGATGAAAACTTTCAGCAGAGTGAATACAGTAAACTGCTTAGATTGTTCACTGACCTGTTTCAGATTACGCTGTTGCTTTCTTTGTGAATTTTATTCTGGTGAAGTCATTTGTGGTCCTCACACGTGAACAGCAAAAGCAGAGCAGAAACAACCTCTATCACTAAGAATCAATTTTCTTTCCTTTTAGTTATACAAATTTAGAGCCTCTCCAATCCACTTAGGTACTAGCCCCAGCCTCGGTTTAGGGAGTTGAGAAAACAATTGTGACAAGGAAGAAAAGGAATAATCCAGTTGATCTAGGATAACTGCCAAAGCTCATTCACTGTCCGGTTTTGTAGAAAGAGGCCTTAATCTACTAACCTGGGCACTTCTTTCTCCACTAAGATGGTAGGTGACTGAGGTATCTCAAAAATGCCTCAGTCTGCTCTAGTTAGGATATGAATTCATTTCTGCTAACTTTAGATGCCCCAAACTAGGCATATAATGTTCATTTCTCTATGTATCTACCTACTTGAGATACGATTTATTATATGTGTAATAAATATTTCTGGAGGGTGAGACAGGATCATAAAATGAGATGGATGACTATCTGGAAGTACTTCTCACTTGCTTCATTAATTGTAGAAGATAAGGATGATGAATCTTATCTATAAGAAGTTATATAGAATTAACAGGAAATAATGGATGCTCCTCTTACATTAAGTTTCAGTTCACCTAGTTCTTTTTGAAGGTACCAGATTCTGTATAGGAGGTCAGTTGTTGGAGAGCTCACCTAAAAAGAATGGGAAATGGGTCTCAAACACTCATCAGCATGAGAGAAAAAGAGATCAAGCCCTTAATTATCCCATGAAAGACCAATAGGTAGTGTAGGTACCTGTGTACTCCATCAAGCTATTTGGTCACTAGAAATGAAAGACTTAAATGTTCAGGAGGGCAATGAGTAAAAGGGACTCCGGATTTTGTATTGTGGTTATAGCACAGAACAGGGAGATTATGTCCTGTTTTGTTTTGTTTGTTTGTTTGTTTTTTCCAGAACACAAAATAACTTTTTAACAATCCAGGTAATATGCACAGACATGCAAGTCTTCTGGAATTCTGTTGCTATCCTATCTGCTCATACCAGTCTCTCTGCATGCTTCTTTTTTCACTCATTACCTTTGATACGGAGAGGAGGTGGTGGAATAGTAAGCAAAGTCACCTGAAACAACCACAATCTACCTGATAAACCATTTATGTCCCTTGATCCAAGTAACAAACCCTAGATATTTCACTTCTTAGACAACCAGGAAGCCACTATGGAAAAATAAGGTAACTACCACCCAACATCATTATGGTTTTGTCAGTGTTCAACTCCTCTGTACTTAGATGTAAGGAAGAAAGACTGTGAAGGGAAGTAGGTCATTATCTCTACAGGAAAAGCACCATTGAACAAAGAAGTGCTTCCAGTCGAGGGACTTTTGAGGTTAGTACTGGACTATTTAATATCTTTAAGTGCTTAGACATTTCAGAAAAGTGTCTGAATCTGTTTGAAATGTAGTTAGGATTTATGTGAATGCATCCTATCCAAAACATGAAAAGAAAAACCCCAAAACCATTACAATTATTAATTTAAAAAAATTTTTGACGTTTGAAAATATTTGTTATCCTTAATAATTATGATCAAGTAAATCATAAGAACATAGTAAAATCTTGTAATTATAAAAGTAAGACTGACACCTACTTTCATATAGTTAGTTTTGGTTTTGATTTTTTAAGAGTCATCACTTAGTTTGAAACCAAAAGAAAGTGCAGTGGTTCAAGTTAGACCAAAGAAGTATGGGCCACAAAGATTGAGATTAGCTGCTTAAAATGAATTTGTGGTAGAATATAAATATCCTTAGTCTTGGAGCAATATCAATACAATTTTTAAAATCAATATTTTCTGGAGGTTAAAATTTATGATTCTAACCACATTATCTATTGCTTGTGTACTGATAGACAAATTTTTTTTTATGTCAAATATTTATGCTGCATTACTGTTTATTCTATATTAGTTCTCAGTTCTATCATCTTTATTGAATAACATACCTATAGCTGTTTCTGTTTTTGTTCTTTTTTTCTTTTTTGTTACTAACTGTAGTGTCCTTAACCCTGATGATCATAATTTTTTCTTTATGTTCTTAGGTTTCTTTTTTCTTTCTTTTTTCTGTATTTCTTCTCATTTACAGACCAAGTTGCTTTTTTTATTTATAACAGATGTTTTCACTTAGCCACTGAGTGGGCATTTAATCAAAGTTTTCTTTCTTTTCCAATCAGCTATCTAATCAGTTCTTCCCATAGGGGCCAAAATTCTCTTGAATCTTCTATTTTAATTTTCAACTGCAATTAGTTTCACTTTCAAAATTTTAATTGGATCTAATTATCTCTTTATCTAAAGGTTAAAGTATTCTTATTTTTCAAGTTCTTATTTTCAAACTGTTGTAAACAGTACCAATTTATTTTAAATGCTTGAAGAGTATATGCATTCCTACACATATATTATTCAGTTCTAAATCAAAGCACGCTTTCAAATGGACTTAAGTGCATAGGAAAGCATACCTTAAAACTGCCTTAAGTAGGCCAGAATGTATCTTCCATATATAGGCTTTCTTAAACCAGAGTTATAATACACATAAATTATATTTTAAAACATCCACAAATCAGTAAAGTGATATTTCCTACACAAGGAATGTTATAAAAGTATCTTCCTGGTTTAGATATGTCTGTAAGATACTACTGAAAATGCAGACTTACGAAGACGAAAAAGGCATTTTTATCCAGCCTACAAGCTATACAAGAGACTCATTATGAATTATTTTGCTGTTGATGCTTTTCCTGTCTTTGATTTTCTGACTGAATTATTGCAAATGCCTTGTGTCATTTTGTTTCTCCATCACACCACATTAGGAGTCAGCATAACACAACATGTCTGATTCAATTGGAAAATTCAAAAAGATTATGTTAGTGAAAAATGTAGTTAAAGCAACTGTAGTTTGGTTTAGAAAACTATTCAGTCACAGTGGCTTCTTGCTATCTTTTGTTTTCTCAGTCCACATAACAGCTCCATGGTGTTGCAGGATGATAATAATTTTGTATTCATCTACCACATTGTAGGCTCATGATTTGACCAAGCTACAAAAAGAAACCCTGAAAACTGTATTTCTGTACAAAAACCTGTATCACTTTTTGCATTAACAATTTATGTGCTATGTATTCCTTAATATAAAACATCTTATGTATAGACACACGCAGAGAAAATCATGTTTTATCCACATATAGATATCACTGTTGGAAAACTTTTAGATTAGTGGTTCAGTTATATATCATACATTCTGTACATAAGTTGTCTGAATCAGGGAAATTATCCTACTGACATAAATATTTTTCCCTGAAACTCCAGATAGATCAGTCATGGTCTAAAACCATTAAAGCAAATTTTGTAGCTGAGGATGAAAGAATTTAAAAGCTGTATATCAGAACTGCATAGACATTTATGTCATTGTGGCAAATGCAAATTCAGTGAAAAAGTTAGTTTGACATGTACATTAGAGCACGTCAGTACATTCCTGTTGTTGAATCACTTGTCAGAATTGAAATTTGTCCTAGGCAGCAGAAGCAAAGCTGATAATACCTATAAGTCTCATTAGCTACTGAAGCCCTGTATTCAGTGCCGCTGATGTTCTAATTCCCAGTTCACCTGTTGTTTAGCCTTGTAGCTACCTAAAAACTTCAGCTGGTTTAGGATATAACAGTGTTACTTAAGAGTGTATTCAAGACCACTGTTAAGATCAGACTGTTCTGACACACACATTTTAAACCTGAACACTTCTATTTTGGGATACATAGAGACTGAGTATGCTTAAAATTGTCTTTTCGCTCCCTTTTAAGCCTCACAGCCAGATCTTAGAGCGCTGTAAGCGAGGGGGCAGAAGGGAGGGGTAGTACAGGGGCGAGGCAGTGGACAGAAGATCCCAGATCTCTATGACTTATGAAACAGACAAGAACTTCCATGTCTTACCCTTTTGATGAATACCTGCTAAGGCAGTTGCATTTGTTGTAATGTGTTTCAGTGTTATCTGTTGAATCAAAGGCAGAGTGAGAACTGTTCTATAGCTAGGTAGTATGTGCACCACCTGAGAGACCCAGTGATTTTCTATGGGGTAGAATCATAGAATCATAGAATAGTTAGGGTTGGAAAGGACCTGAAGAGCATCTAGTTCCAACCCCCCTGCAATGGGCAGGGACACCTCACACTAAACCATGCCACCCAAGGCTCTGTCCAGCCTGGCCTTGAACACCGTCAGGGATGGAGCATTCACAACTTCCCTGGGCAACCCATTCCAGT
>WYDI02037239.1:0-10215 GCA_009867235.2 Psittacus erithacus | reverse complement strand
TCCCCATCCCCCCGGGAGCCGAGGGAGGAGGTGGGGGGGGCAGTGAGTGGGCTGTGTGGCAGGCCTAAACCACGACACTCCCACAGAACGGTATTTATCCATTTGCCAATCTTGGTGTTTAGTAACACATAAATTGTATTGTAGCAATTGTACTGAAGTAAATAAGGACATTTTGGAGTGCAACTCTTTTCTGAATTAGAGATTCTAGGTGTAGTTTTTAGCCAATAACAGCTGAGAGAGAGAAGAGAAAATTTTTCACCACCTAAAATCAAGGGAAAATCGTTGTTTGATTTCTGTAGGAGAGGCAGGAATCATCAGGACGTTCTTCAGTGCTGAACAATCCAGGGGAGACATAATATGCTACTTTCTTTCGTAGCAAGTTGTTTAAATTTTCTCGTATCTTCCATTTCCTTTTCTCCACTTTTTTCCATTTCCTCACAATCCATTGCACTTTCTCATCTTCAACTCATTCTTTCAACCACGCTTCTTGTTCACTTGAAAGATGAATTGGTCTGAGCGCCTCACTGAGCTGATGGTGGGTTCTTTTATACTTCTGGTATCTGCTTTTCCTTATCAGTGATGAATGCATCACTGTCTCTCTTCTTTTTCCATTCTTGCCCCTTTTTCCAGCAATGTGAATCAATACTTTCTCAAGATAGGAGCAAACCTGGCGCACTTTCTGGTCAGAGTTTAGGTTAGGGCTCTTTACACACACGCATACTTACTTCTACCAGTCCAACGCAGCTGCAGATGGTGCATAACATTGAACTAGCTTTAACTTTCAATTATCTCTTTTGCTAGCTAAGTTTTCTGCAAACTTCTCTGATGCACAAGGTAGCCATTTTGTTTTAACTCCACTCTTATTTCCAGCTCTCCCCCTTCATAAGTTTCACAGACTGTTCATGTATCTTCATACTATTGTCTAGAAGAAACAAGAGAGTTTAGTCTTGCCTTATTACTAAGTATTTGTACTTTTGGCTAAATTGCTGGGCCTCTCTTACAGGTGTTTAAACCTAGAAAAAGAAACAAAATCTGAACTACTTGCATGTAATCTTGTTTCTCTTGACCGTAACCCACACACCTGCTCGGTAGCTGTATATATAATCAAAACAGCGCAGGTGCTAAGTATGATTGAATTGAACCCTTCCATTTAGTCTATCGCTTTTCTAATTCAGGAGCGATGCTCAGTGGGTGTGATTGAAGAGACCTCTCTCTAATTATGGAGATTTCTCTGTGCAGTGTTGGAGGATTTTTTTTTTATTATTTACACTTTTCAGTCTGGCAGTAATATTTCTGTCTGCCAATGTCAATTACATCGCTTTTGACTGGTGCAGATCAGCAGTCTGTGATATCTTTGAAAAGCCAGTGTGTATCACATGTCAGTAGCAGATATATTAATGTTTGAGTTGAGGAGTGCAAGTGATGTAACAAGATTAGATAGCACTGATATAAAGGACTAACTCTGAGCCCATGAATAACCAAGAAACTGATAGATGACAACTGTCAATTATTTTCTGGCCCTGCCTAATGTAATTTTAATAGTTTGGAGCCTGCATTTTAGCTTTCTTCCTCTCTTTTTTACTAGTTAGTGTTCAATTCCTGAATTTTATAGAAGTAATGTTCTTTTCAAGGCATTTTCTTTTGAGCTGTTATTAAGCAATTAGCAAAAAACTGAACAAGGCATCCTCTGACGTGCCAGAGCACCTTGTTAACCAGAAAGGATTAATTATTTTCAAAGGTATTTTCCCTTATCTTAGTTGTTAACACAACAGTTATTTCATGTCAGAAGAAAACATATTTGCTTGTGTTTCTGAGGTACAGATAAGAAAGAACAGAGATCTTCTGGTACATATGAATAAAGCAGAAAAAAAGTTGCATAACAGAAGCAGCAGTCTTCTGGGATAACAGATTGGTGCCCACTAGTAAGGGGGCAAGGCTCGTAATTCACAAGCAATGAAGCCACAAGTGAATTATAAAGGTCTTGTCCTCCTCCAATGGAGATAAATGAGTCTGTCTAGTACAACCAATCATATGATCTGTTTGGGAAGGTCTTCTTTTGTTCAAAATCCTTTCTCATACAAAATTTTTTGAGTAGTTATCATGGAAAATAGAGAACAAAAGACATTCTGCTTATTTCTCCACTGGGTTGCTGAAGATCCCTTATCCTGGTGTTGAAGTTTTGCCTATTTTTCTTTCTTATTTTCACCTAAAGCTTCATCAAACTCATCATGTTTAGTAACAGACTTATGGAACAGAACTATCTTCAATTTTGGTTTTGGTTTTTTGCTTCTTTGTTTGTTTATTTTCTTAACAGATCTATAAATTCACTTTTTTTTGCTTTTCTTACTGTTACTTACTTACTATCACTATACTTATGCTGTACTCCCCATGCTCCCCAATTATGCTTTTGTCTTTGGTGGTCACATAAATTTTTCTGTGCTCCCTGGAGACAAATGCCTGTCTTTAAAGTAGAAGAATGCTGCTGCCTTACCACTGGTGGTATTTGTCACACAAGCCTAGAGTGCTGCTACTGAGACCTTGATTATTCCAGGGCCTGACTTCCTTTTGAGGTAAAGAAATTTAAATATTAACACTTTTTTAAAAGTCATGATAATTATGGGTCTTTACCTAAGATCTTATTAAGGCTATAGGTGTTTTGTGAGACAGTCCAGTATTTGCATGAGATAAAGCAAATCACCACCCCCAAACCTTATAGATAATTTAGTTGGTACATTTTGAGTTATTTGCTTGAACTTTCATTTATACTTCTTCTGACAAGCAGGTCATATAAACCGAGGCATTGTTGTTAAGTAGTGAAGGGTAATCTGAGGGAGAGAGTGAGAGCAAAATGCTGATTCTAAGTATTTGAGATTACAGGCAATGCAAGCAGAAATGACTACAACTGAGATTCCACACTGATTTTTTTATTGTAATATGATCTTTCAGTTGCTTGTAATTTTGGCAGTTTTTCCAGCTGTGACTGAAATATTTGATTCTAAGTGTCTTTCTAAAGCAGATTTAAACACAAATTAAATTTTTTTATACTTTTTTGGTTAAAACATTACGGTCATTTCTGAGAATCAGCTAAAGTTAAACAACTTTAGTTATAGACTCAGAATTTAGAATTTTAAATTCTAAAGCATTTAGAATTTAGAAAAAAATCTAAAATATTTTTTCAAATAATTATTTCCTTGTTCTCATCCTATAAGACCTTTTTAGATATTAATTAATAGGAATCATTAAGAAGCTTTATGTGGCCTTGAACTTCATGTTTACATACTAAAATGGCCTAGCTTCTCATGAGTGGCAATATCTACTGTTGTCCTGCTTACTTGTTTATCTTGGAGCTGAAGACTTGTTTATATTGTATTACACTAGACTAACACTTTTCTTAATATTGCTTTTAAAAACTGAACCAAACAGTGTTATCTGCATAAAATATGTACTTAAAAAAGAGAATTACTGCTCAGACTGAGTGTAAATATTTATCAAACCACATACCATTTAAATATGTTTAGTGTTACTTGGTATGATTTCTGAAAGCCTCAAAAGCAACAAATATGTTGTGTGGTAAGAGTATCTCCCAAATTAACTCCCTTGGGCTTTTTTTGTAGGTTTCAGAGAGAAGTCAAAACTTGGAGCTAAGAAACTGGGACACGAGCTTGTCAAGGGAAGTGATTCTACCCCTTTCCTCTACTCTGGTGAGAACCCACCTGCAGTACTGTGCCCAGCTCTGGGGTCCCTCAACATAAGAAGAGCATGGACCTGTTGCAGCGAGTCCAGAGGAGGGTCACAAAGATGGCCAGAGGGCTGGAGCACCCTTCTTATGAAAACAGGCTGAGAGACCTGGGCTTCTTCAGCCTTGAGAAGAGAAATTAGAGGAGAGATCTTAGAGCAGCCTTCCAGTAACTAAAGGAAGTCTACAAGAAACTTGGAGAAGAACATTTTACAAAAGCATGTAGTGATAGGACAATAGTGAATGGTTTTAAACTGAAAGAGGGAAGATTTAGATTAGATATTAGCAAGAAATTCTTCCCTAGGAGCGTGGTGAGACGCTGACGCAGATTGCCCAGAGAGGATTGGCTGTCCCATGCCTGGCTGTGTTCAAGGCCAGGCTGGATGGGGCTTTGAGCAAATTGGCGTAGTGGAAGATGTCCCTGCCTATGGAACTAGATGATCTTTAAGGTCCCTTCCAACCCATACCATTTTATGATTCTATGATTCTATGCCATATAACTAAAAAGGTATTGGTATTTCACCTGAAAGTAAGTTGGGTTTTCTACTGGTAACTGATAATAACAGAACCTGTCTTTTATATTCATGGAAGGCAGGCTTTGGCATTTCTACCGGTGTTTCAATTTCAAATATCAATAGCTGGCTACTTCTTTCTTTTTCTCCCTCTTCCCATAGAGCCAGTGTATATGCTGGAAATTTCTGTATAAGGTTACTGACATTCTGGACAAAGATTATGAAAAAGCTTGGGGTTTTTTTGAGATGTTTTCAATGTCACAGAAAATGTTCTGGAGTATTTATGCCCTTACAAAGATGCTGTGGGCCAATAAAAAATAACATCAGTGAGGGGGGGATGTTACCCTAGCCATGTTCCAGCAGGAGGTGTTCAAGGGAGCTATGCTGCTAAAGGGTCTGATAGTTTATGTCTTTCAGGTACCTGCAGTGAATTTTACCTATTCTTTTCCTAAAATGTTTTGCTTGCCAGATTTTGCCTAGAGGAAATATTTCTACACATATTCCAAATCTCTGCCTCAAAATCACAGTTGTGACATTTGAAGATAATTAAGAAGCAACCTCTCCAAATGAAAAAATACTCAACAATGGTGATAATGGTCCAGCCAACAGTCAAACCCCTCTGATTTGCTAGTAATGTGTAGGTCAATGCAACTTGTGTGAAGCAAAACTGTACTTGGCTTCTGGTTGATTCAGACTGAATGTCTTTCCGAAAGCTAGGAAAGGATGCTGTCATCTTTACTTTTTCCTGATTAAGTTGGGGAATCAGTGAAAGGTGCTGGCATCTTCTAAATGTCATTCTCTCATCATACTGAAAAGAGATGATTGTCACAGTGAATAGCACAACTTTATGAAGTCTGCTTTTATTCCTGGCAGTAGCAACAGAATGGTTAGTGGTATGACTTTTCCTATGAAAAAAACAATAACATATATCTACCTACATGAATAGCTATGTATTTGCACATGGCTGTCATAGAACATCAATAGTAACCCTTGTTCAGGTAAACAGAGCTAATGAGCAGTGCCACTCTTTTTTTCTAAGACTTTGGCAATTTAGGAACCAATAATGCACTGACATGAAGGAATTAGTAATGACAATGTCATATTCCTAACTCTTACTGGTCAGGACTTCAGTACAGAGAGACACCTGAGAACTGGTTCACGACATCTACAGTCGTTTTCATTTCAAGTAACCTATACAGAGTATTTTTCCAAAAGTGGAGCAGTAAAATATCTGTTCTTGGTTATGTTTTTTAATAGGAAATATGAAGCTTCCAAGAACAATTGCACAATTTCATAATGAAGTTGTTGTCATGAAAATAGGCAGTATTAACTAGATTTGAGCAATTTTTCTACCTTCTTAAGTTGTGTCTTCAGCGCTGCACCTGTTTTATAAATAAGATAAAAGGGTAGGTATAAGCAAGATAACTCCGAGTAAGAGATGGTTAAAAAAATGTGCACTAGTTCTGTATATTTGCTCATTTCTCATACTTCCCCCTTACTCGTGAATGGAAAGATATCTTTTTCCTGATATTATTATTTTTCCTGAAAATTGCTATGGAAAAGACAATTATGAGCTTACAGGTCTTTTAATTTTGGACCATTGTTATTTCTTTCTCTCCTGTTTCTTTGTTCTATTTCTAACAAAGAATTTTCATGATTCCTTCTTGAACATATCAATTTTATCATCGACTCTGAAATTTTGTTTTCCATAAACCAACTTTCGGTCACTGAAGTACTTCTCCTTTCGAAATAAGGATATTTGAAACAACCAGTGTCGCTGTCAAGTGATTAATGCTATATTGAAACTTACACTGTAAAGAGGGAGGAAACCTTACAAGCGCTTGAGTATAAGAGGAAAGCATAATGAATGATAAATCGGGACTTCTAGATTGCCAACATTAAAGTCCAAGAATGAAGTGGGAAAAAATAAGAAATTTAAATGTGATAATTATTTAATATATGCTTTGTTTTGTGGAACTCTTCGCTGCATTTGACATTTAGGACTAGAATCTAGACAGTTTAGACACAGAAATTACTTGAAGGCGCATCCAAACATACAATCATACAATATGGCAGTGCAATTAAAAATCAAACCAAACAAACATAAACAAAACACAAAAAAACCCCAAAAGAAACATATTTACACTGAACAATGTGTAGCTTCACAACAAATATTAATCTAATCTCTTCCAATGTTAACAGCTTTTGAAAGCAAAACTGTTTTTTAAATGTCAGAGGGGGATTTTTAGAAGACCTAATATTGGGGAAAAATATATTAGAGCACATTAAAATTAACTCTGTGGTTGAAAATGGATGAAAACTTATGAGAAACTGAGGGTCATGAAACTTGTCTAGGTGAATGACACAGCAGAGTGTTTAATTCAATTTTAGTGTGCATAAGAGGGAAACTCGAAGTGTAGAATGTACCTAGAGAATACAAAGCCACAAAATTCTTGTTATTTGCTATTAGCATGTATTTACTCTAAAATAAAAGTCCAGATTGTTAATATATTCTGTGGGTTTTGTTGCATGGAACAAAATATTTTTCCAGTTCTATTTAATTCCTTCTTATTTTTGTTACTGACTTGATTTTCTGAGCACTACATTTATACAGTGAAGCAGAAGTATACATGGAACTGTGAAGTGTATATAAGGCTGTTTGACTTAAGGAGAAATTGAATTGGATGAAATGCAAGGTGTGTGGGGAGAACAAGTTTTTTTTAATTCTGAGATTCTGCTGAAAATAGTTATGTTTTAATTTATTCAGTGATCTATTTTCTCATCTTGCCATCCTGGGACTTAATCTATCCATAATATTACCATTTTGTCAATTCAAGACAGGTGTTCTGAGGGCCTGTATGTCAGAAAAAAAACAACATTGTAAGTGCAAATGGCTGTCTTGCTAAATAAAATCCTTTGGTTCTTGAGGGTTTATCAGGTTTTACTTCTTTTCATAAGTGTCTGGATAGCCAACCATTACATAAAGATTGTGGTAGTTCCTCTGTAGTTGGTTAGTTAATCACTGAATTTAACAGAAATGGCATGGCTAAAGCTTAACAGAGTTCTAAGAACTTGGTGCTTCTAAAGTACTTTTCTTCCATCTTGTCAGCTTCGTGAGATGACTGCTGTGGGGTTGGTATACACTACTTTCATTTGACTGAAGAAAATACTGAGCTGAAAGAAGAAAAACCTCCTCACTCCTCAATCACTTTGTTTCATGGATAATATGCCATCTTCCTATTTTTTAGATTATGTTGTTCTCTATGAAGAGGGGGTGTTGCTTAGAAAAAGGCTGTTATTCTACAACCTTGGTATCCAGTATCTATCTATTGGCCAGTCAGACCAAGTCAGGTAATTTTTTCAAAAGGTCGAGGTAAATAAAATTATTGTCACAAAGTAACTCACAGCTTTGTCATGCAATGATCCAAGTGATTACTGGTTTATTTCCTTGATTTTTGTCTGATCTCTGTGTTTATTTTAACTCTAGAGTTTGGCACTTGAAACAGACACCTTAGGAAATCCAGGAGCCACTGAAGTTACTCCCAGGGAGAGCAGTGGGGAAAGGATCACAACCTTTATGTTTAGTAGCTCATTCGAGCAGCTGTAAAATTAGGCTATTTATTGATTGTTTTGGATATACCATCAGTAGTTCTCTTAGAAATGAACTAATTCAAAATTTAAAAATTTGTGGGCTAAGTATTTACACATAGCAAAACTGAACCAGGTGTTCAAGAGCAATTGCCATAACATAAACACTTCAAAAATAATTAAATGCAAGGCAATTTTAACAGGGATAGTAAATCTCTATCACTTTTATCAAGCACTAAAGAATTTGCTAGCTGTCTTCTTGTGAAGAAATATGTTCTTGCATAGACTGTATTAAACTACTTGATTTTAGTCTGCCAAAAGAGTGTTTGTTTTTTGTTTTTGTTTTTTTTTCTCCCCAGGAAGAAAGAAGAAAGAACAAGTTTATTGAACCGACCTCATGAGCTGACTATCTCCTGGTGCACAGCCTCAGAAGTCTCCTCTCCCAAAAGGAACCTCATATCTACAAGTATACCTTATTTGTAGCACTTTTTCAGCAGGTGTATAAACCAGAGAATACTTTTTACAAACTTCTGTTCAGAAGTTGCGAGTCTCATTTCCTATATTTTGTTCAGTGATAGCTGTCAGTGCAAGGAATAATTATATGGAGGAGCTAGCTTGACAATAATCTTTCAAATTGTCATTTAACAAAGCAGAATGTGAAAGGATTAATGTACCTTAGTATTATTTGTTCTTTTTTTTAATTTTCAGTTTCTGAGGAATCTTGACCTAGCGTGATAAAACTCTTGCTCTTACTTTGCCTCACAGGCTGGATTTCCTTAGACATGAGACATTTCTCTTATGTTGCCAATTCTATAAATTCCCTATTGCCTAATTTCATACAGAAGCACAAAACTTCTTAAGCTATCTTTTAAGTGTTATTTGCAACCAGTGTAAGTCTGGTCAGCACCTCTGTGGGAAAAGAGTTGTTTTTTAATTGCATAAAAACCAGAGGAAAGCATGACCTGAAATACATGAAAGCTCATTGTGTGTCCCCACTTCAATGTGACACTTTTAAGTGGTTTAATAAAGTGTGACATAAGAGTCTATTCCACTCATGAAATACATCTTTTTTCCTTGTATTCCTGGCATTACTTGAGAAATGGGTAGATAAGCACTGGGTTCTGCCATCAGCTTTCCAGTTTTATCCTTTTGTTTTGGTAAACAGCATCACTCATTGGTGCGCATTTTTCTCTCTACTGCTTAAAAAACCACGTATATTGAGTGGCTAAAATTAGAAAATCGAAGGTATAAATGTCCTCTGAATGCCAATGACTCAAGCAAAATATCTGGCCTGCTCTTTCCTGGATAGATACTTTAATGTGGCTCTTACAGCTATAAAACTATTTATGAAAGAGAATTCAAATAGAAATCAGATGGCCAGCTCTTCTTGCTGTTGTGAAAGCTTGCTGATGAACTATTATTTTTTATTTTTCAAAAATCTCCAAGGTAATCTTATGTTATGTTCATTGTTCCTTTTGGCATAAATAAATACATGAGAAATGGTGGGGGATGGAAGTTCCAAATCCATCAAACATCACAGGTTTTCAAATTTTTGTTTTCATTTTTCTGGATGAAGAGGCTTACAGGGTACTGCACAATCAGTCTGCCTTTGACTTTTTCTATCATTCTTTTCTTTTTTTTAATATTTACACACTATTTTTATTCACTTTTTTATACAAGTGCCTAAAATCCAAAGTAGTAGAGGAAAAAGCCAAACATGTTTATAACTAAATAGATATGGACCTAGACAATCAACTTTACAGCAATGGAAATAATCTTACTGAGCTACTCGTTCTGAGGCTGGATGATAAAGTGCTGGAAGTCATACATGAAAAGGGGCTATAAGTTATGGTGAGATAAAAGCATAAACTGTGAAAAGAGTGATACATCATGCCATGAATTTTAGGATTCAGAAAATATCTGTGGTTTCTTTTCCTCTTATGTTCCACTAGGCTTTGCAATTCCATGAAAATTCCATTTGCAGGGCCCACTGTAGGAAAGGATCAGGTTCGAGACCATCTTAAGAACCTGAACATGCACAAGGCCATGGGACCTGACTAAAGTCATCCATGGGTCCTGAAGGAGCTGGCAAATGAAGTTGCTAAGCCACAGTCCAATATATTTGAAAAATCATGGCAGCCAGGTGAAGTTCCCGATGAATGACTGGAAAAAGGGAAATGTAACCGCCATTTTCAAGAAGGGAAAAATGGATAATCTGGGGGATTACAGACCAGTCAGTCTCACCTCTGTGCCTTGCAAAATCTTGGAGCAGATTCTCCTGGGAGGTGTGCGAAGGCACATGAAAACAACAAGGTGGTTGGTGACAACCAGCATGGCTTCACTAAGGGGAAATCCTGCCTGACCAATTTGGTGGCCTTC
>WYDI02037234.1:0-11524 GCA_009867235.2 Psittacus erithacus | reverse complement strand
ATTGGACAAAGCCTTGGGTGACATGGTGCAGTGTGAGGTGTCCTATGGCAAGGGGGTTGGTACTAGATGATCTTAAGCTCCTTTCCAACCCTAACTATTCTATGATTGTATGATTTCTGGGAGCTGTTTCTTTTGAGCCTAAGTGGTGAATGCTGTTGGGATTCTATTAGGACACTTGTAATAAGTATCACTGTGAGTTTCTGAAGTGTAATACAACTGAAAAGAAGCAAAAAGATTTTCTTCCTCATTTGGAAATAATGTTCCAGCCTCAGACATCTGGGATAGTAACCTGGTTTGGTAAGTTGACTGTATTTTTACCTCATGTTTTGGTTTTTTGCAAAACAGGCATTTTAGTATCTGGGTATTTTGCAACTCCGTTATTCCAAATGGAAGACTGTATCCCACTTGTTTACAGGAGACAGCCTGACCTATCCAATCATTTGATATGGTCTTCTGATAAGTTATAGACTTCCATTAATTTTTTCAAATGTGGTCAAAGTCACAACTGTACATCTCTCATCAGGAACAGGCCAAATTTATTGCTTTATGTAAGTACTGGATTTTAGCAGTAGCCTGCAGCAGATAATGCAAAATAATGTGGGAGTGCTGCTTCCCTATGACTGTTATGCTAATCTCCTTAGATCAGAAAATCTAACAGCTGTTGGTAAAAAACATTTAATGATTTATTCTGAGTAGCATTATTTTGGATTGCTGATGTGTGAAGTTTGTGGGGTTTTATTCCCCACTGAGTTTATTTTCCCTTTCATTAATTAATTATTTCACTTTACTTCATTCATTAATTCATTACTCTTTCCCTTACTGTGGTATGCTGGTTTGGTTTGGTTTTTTTTCCCCTTCTTCCCCCAACAACCATCCAGGTTTACTACTGGAACCTTTTTTTGTTTTTTCTGGTTCCTTCTCCACCCTCTTCCCCTTTGGAGTAGTAAGAAACACCATCTGCACTGAGCAGATGGATGAGGTGCACTATGTTAATAGCTTGTGTTTGTGTGTCTCTGTCTTCTGCTGTGAGGATAAGCATTTTGTAAAGAGAACTCATTACAGCAGTTCTGCTTATGCAGAGTGCAACCACTTGATGATTTACCAGGAACTAAGAATAAATGTGCATGCAGGACGTGCCACAGGCACCTGAGGCTTCTGCTCCCATTTTTGGGAAGGTACTAGTCTGAGACAGACACAAGAAGCAGGGCTTTTTAGGAGGATATGCCTTTTATCTTTGATTACAGGAATCAGTTTTAACTGGCCTTTATTCAGTTTTTACACATTTGAGTTTTTAGGCTATCAGTGCAGTAATATCTGCAGAATATCTGTCAAGTTATCAGACTGTATAATTGATTAACACGGGTTTCACTTCCAACAGCAAATATAAGTTAGCTGAGGTGCATAGCTAGTCAAAACTTTACAGTCAGATGCCTCAGTTTTTCAGCAAGTTAGAGCTTTCTGTCAAGGTAAAAGTTTTCAAATCAATTTCTGTTTCCAGATTTTCATTGAAAAAAATGGGGGGAGGGAGGGAAATGAGAAATAATAAAAATCCTAAGCTTGGCTTTCAAAGAAAATGTCTGACAATTATATTTTTTTTATGTTCTTTGGGATTATTTGCAAGTGAATTTTATTTCCTTAAATAGATCCTTGTGAAAGCACTTCAGCCCAGAATAGTGAGAGTTTTCCTTACCCTCTCAACGTCTAGGAAAAAAGGAGAAACTGACACTTTTCATCTGAAAGCAAATAATTTGTTCTGTAGCATAAGTTTTGCTCCAAAGAAGCATTTCTTTTTGCTGTTTCCTGGTAAATGCATGCATTAACATTTTTATCGTATGTACAATAAATGTGAGTAAGTGTACCCCTTACTGCAAGGAGATTAGTTGTT
This sequence comes from Psittacus erithacus, assembly GCA_009867235.2. Taxonomy (NCBI): domain Eukaryota; kingdom Metazoa; phylum Chordata; class Aves; order Psittaciformes; family Psittacidae; genus Psittacus; species Psittacus erithacus. Next base: position 9,639 of record WYDI02037234.1, on the reverse strand, counting down.
GTGAAGTAAGAGCTTACACACAGGCAGTTACTGAAGAGTGCCTAATGAATTTTAATAATTTTCCAAGTTTCTTTTTGGCTTTTAAAACAGAGAGAGTTTGACTTGCTATATTTAAATTTTTTTCTGTGTTATGGACCATAGAACACAAGCTTCAATTCACATCGAAGAGTTTATTGGAGACTTCCGATCGATTTAAAAGTGTTGGTGCTTTAAAAACTGCTTATTTCAGCAGGTAAAAAGCATAGATTTTATTGCTGTATTATACTTAGCGCAGTGACTGCAGGTCTTTTAGATGCACCCAGCACTTGAGCAAGTTCTGCAGCCTATTCCGCTGTGCTAGAAAAAAACCACTGCCTGGATTAGCTAACCCAAACTAGATTAGGCTGCACACTCACAGTGGTATTAACTCCAGTATTTTCCATTATTTTCAGAGTAAAATCCAGATGAGGCTCCTTGAAAAAGAAACATCTGTGGTTTTGGGAGAATTTTGAGTTGAGTGGAGGTTTGGGATACTGAGAAAGTATAGATGAAAAGGTAGTAAATGTCTGCTTACATCTATCCTCAAGAATATCAGGGAATTCTTTTTGGAGTAGTTGTTGGAGGTCTTACGGTGAATGGGAAAGAGTAAAAGCACTGTAAGACTTACACTTTAAAGCCTCAATTCATTAATTTGCCACTCAGAACATGGCAAATTTTTTAGGTTGTTTTCAACCTGCTAGTGGAAGACTTTAGATTGATTTAAGTGATTGGGGTGGTCAGGGCGCAAGGATTTTTCAGTCAGTGAGGATTGTAAGTTATTTCTCTGAAGACAGCCAAAAGCTGTTCAAGAAAAGTCATGGCCATCTTCCCAGGAGAAAGAGTTTTGAAGGTGAAAGGAGAAGGCTGCACGGCATAAAGAAGCAGTTCATCAAGAAGCACTTATGCCTTCCCTCCTGCCATGCACATTAATTTTGGATTTTACAGGATAGATTAATTTTTGCTTAAGTATAACCTCTGACAATACAGAAAAATTCGTAAGCAAGCCAGACCTTTTTCTTTACAGATGAACCAACAGGCAAAACCCCTGATAACAGAAGAAATCTCTCAGGACTCGTTAGAAGACTCTTGAAGTGGTGGCATTTGAAACACCATACTTAGATTACCAGGCAATAACCTTCATATACTTGAGTTTACTTTTGAAAAGCTGATAGAAGACTTGAGAATCCTGAGATGAGAAAAGAAGTCAGCATCAAAGCAAAAAATATATAGATTGCTAGAACCTTGATGTAGAATATAGGGCTGAGGATTAACAAAAAAATACTATTTCTCTGTTCTTGAAAAATGTTTTACTGACTTACAGTTCTGTATGGTTGAGTCCTGGCTGCAAAATAAATAGTTCCAAAGTATGTGACCCAGCGATATTCTAGCCTGCCAGTGAGCTAAATTGGTTTTGGTGTAGATCCTTTTCTGGTCCCCTTAGTTCATCTAAAGAAGAAAATCCAGTTTTCATAAAAGCTGAGATCAGTTCTGGATATGTTTCTACATATGACAGATAAAGTTCCCAGGTTGCTAAGCAGATCAAAATTAATTCATTAAATTTCATTTTAAGGAATTCAATCAATATGCAAATAAAGTAATATTTCATACCACAAGCAGGATGAGGTATCGGTTAATAAGAAGTGCCTTTAAAGAAAATATAGAAAGAAAACAGCTTGGTGTATTTGCTTGCAGAAGCAAATAGAAGGCAGGCTATTGTAAATTGGTTTTGGATATAAAAAATAGACTTGCTTGATATGGAAAATGGACTTGAGATAAATTATTTTCTTTATTCTGGGACAGTCAATGAAACAGAGTAACCTGGTGTTCCTTGTCCATGCTAAAGAAAACAAGAAAACAAACCTGTTTCTCTTTTCTGTAGTAGAGGGTCCTTATTTGGGAGAATTTCTTAACGCTTTAGCATGTCTTTCTTTTGAACTTATTTCTTGTGTCTGTGTCATGTGTAGAGTATTCACAATAATTCCATTCTTCTATATTAGATGCTGAAGTTTTATTATATGACAATTTGTCCTGTCACATAAGTGAATGTGTCTCTGAACTCTCAGACAATATTTGAAACAAGTAGCAATTGTTATGAATAATACCTAGGCAATTTGCATTCTCTGAGAGATTTTTCTTTTGGATTCTTTCACTGCATTCCACAGAAAAACAAAATCCCAAATTCACATCTGCAACAGTAATTCCTTCCTTACAACCTGATCCTTGGTTTGTAGCTATTTAACTGTAGTTTCCTCCAAATAGTAAGTAGAAGTAACCAAAATATTTTTGGTGAATATTTGATTTATGAATGCTGAAGATAAACTAACATCCACTGAACAGATGAGAAAAAGAAAAGAGGAGCAAATTTGTGCTGTAAGGTAATTTTTCATAGTATATTTATTCCGTCAGTACAGGATCAGACAGGGCTATAAGGATTTCTGAATGGTGAAATCATTAAGTTTTCATGGATGAGTTGTTAACCAGTGTTCTTGGTTGCTGTTACTTTTTTCACTAGAGTGATTTTTCACTTCCCACCCAACAACAGCAACTAATTGTATATTTCTATTTTTATGCTCAAATACTTTTTTTCTCCTAGTGTTAGCCCCAGATGAATGTGTAAAATGCAGAGTTGGGGTTTGAAGTTTGAAATACATTGAGATGTATTAGATATAGAGCTCTTCCTATTTTTATTGCTTAATCTTTACTGCCATCTAGTAGAGAAGAATTTAATTCCATATTTTCTTTGAAGATGATGAATGAAATGAGACACTTTTCTCCTCTGTAGTCTGCCAGAACCTCTTGAGATCTTGCTGGTACTCTGATAGGGAAACTTTCAGTGCATCAGAGGTCCATAATGAAAGACTGTGGAGGAACTCCATCAACCTTTTGTACTTTCTGTTTTGATTCAACTCAGTGAGTACCAGTTTTGTAATATGCCAGCACTCTGGAGAGCTCCAGCAACAAATGTCTTATTTGCATGTAAAGAACAAGGATATCACACTTTTTTTTCTTAGAATCAAAGAGGAATTCAATTGGAAGAGAAATCTTATGGTCATCTGGTCAAGGCTCCTTCGCAAAGCAGATTCAACCCCAGGTTGCTCAAAGCTTTGTACAGTTATGTTTTGAAAACACCCAAGGATAAAAATCTCTAGAGCATCACTTCGCTAGGCAAGCCTTTCCAGTTTTCCTTACAGCATTGGGTTTTTAAATCCATTCTCACTGCTGGACACCAAAGACTCCAAAGATGTTATTCTGAGTTACCGAAAAGTCTCTGTAGAGGTATGAAAATAATGTATGAAGAATGGCTATAAAAGAAAGGAGTCACGCATGTCGCCACTGAATCTATAGTATCATGTCTTACCTTCAGAAAGAAAAAAAAGAACAAAAAAGAAAAAAAAAAAAAAGAGAAACTTAAGACAGTGGGTGATTTTCTGGGAAAAAAGTCTCCACTGTCCAGTGTCTAATTTTTTTTTTGGTGTTGTCTCTTTATGCAAAGAAAGAAGCACTGATCCATTTTAAGCTGATCTCTGTATCTTCCAGCAAAAAATGGGCATTGTCTGTAACTTGGGTAACTGTTCATTGTCATGATCCAGCCACTTCCTGTTTCATTTTGACTGCCATCCCTGTGTGGGAGTAAAAAGGATGTGTTGATGATATTTGTATATTTTCATGGTCAGTCACAATTACTTCCGGAACAAATTTATTATTTTGAGACTCTATCACCCCAAATTCAGATGTTCAATTCTTGCCATCCAAGCTGACAGGTCAGAAAGAACAAAGTGGGACTTTTTCCCACGTGGAAATTACATTGAAATATTCTGCAAAGCGGCAATAGATCAGCTCTCTAGCAGATTTTCTCAGCAGGGAAATACATTTTAAAAAGTTGTTGAGTTGTATTTTACAATTTCTGCCACCTTTCTTACAGACTCCTACTACAGTCAAGTTAAACTGACTGTAGTTTCTTTACAGCAAACTAATGCTGTGATGTTTCTTACAGCTATTGTTCCAGACTTCCAACAAAGTTACTTCATTGCATACATTAGACTGCTCAGAATTTCAACTGAGAGAAATTACTTGAACACTGGATGCTTAAAAGTGAACCTTATTATGTGGGGTAGCCCAGAGCTTCAAGGGCCTGTGCTCTCAATGAATCTGGACTTCTCTGAGGACTTACTGCTATCTCACATTTTTGGTGTTTAACTCTTACAGTGAAACAATGTATGACTGCCCCAAAATGGAGATTTTTCCATCCAGTTTCCCAGTTCTAGCGATTTCTAGCTGTATAAGGATTTGCAAGCTTGGATAACAATAACAACAACTTGTATTGCTTTTGCTGAATTCTGTGCTGTCTTTATTATATATTTTTCCCACGAATTTAAAATTTTCTACTGAGGATCGATCCTTTTCTCAAGACCCTACTCAAAAGTACTTTTTTTCCCCATTAAATATAACTTTGCAGGAATCATGCTTCTGTAAACGACTCCTTGTTTTCATTTCCAAACAGCTTGACATTGAGCTTGCCCTAATATCCAAAGCTAAGTGGAAAGTCACTTGCTATCTTTTACATCTCTTCCCTTTTGATATGCCAGCTTTCTGCAGTAGAAAACGATCAGTACAACCAAATCTCTGGTTTTAGGATTTTGAAATTTTCTGAAATGATGAAGGAAATTCTCCTTGGTTATTATATTGAGAAGTTTATAAATTGTTTCTGTTATCTTCAGATCCTTTGTTTCAAAGGCCATTGAAAGTACTGAGTTACTGAATTACCTCCAAATGATCAGAGCACTTAGCATGTACTTCCCAGTGCACAGTTATATGCTTCAGGCAATTGTTAATTTTACTTGAAAACCTGTGAACAGCTGCAGGAGTTTCCTGTCTCTGGTTTAGCAAATTATGAATGTGGCCTGATTTCTCTGTCTTCTCCTGTCTTTTTACAAACAGAAGATGCAAGATTTCCATCCCTGATTTTATTGTTGTCATCTACGTTTCCCCCCTGACAATTTTTCCTTACAGTGTTTTTTCTAGATACTTTCTCCACTTACTGGCATGTGTGTTTCTTTTAAACATCAAGAAATTACTTTATACATGGGGGGATTGGTTTGATCTTGAAAGATGGAGACAAAAGTGCTTGTGTGAACTGGTTATTTGGGTTTTAGATCCACATGATTTTTCCTGTTACTTCACGTCAGAAGTGATGTTGTTCACAGAAGCCAAAGGGCTATAATTCTGAGCTTCTGAGCTAGCCTGCATCTAAAAGAAAATCCATGGTCCTTAGCCTGGCTTCTTAGGGCAATGAAATTTGAATATTTTATTTTAGATTGTAAACCTTCTCACTTAAATCTATGCATCCCAACGGTAGCCGTAGGTCGTTCTCTGTGTGGAGCTTTGCTTAGTGTAGATTAATCTGAAATAGTAGGTTGAGGCTTACGTTCAGCCACTCCTCTGTTAGGATTCATCAGCGCAAATTTTTTTTATTTGCTGGAGTTAGCTGACCTGAATCCTTGACAATACTGTTGCATACATCCAGGTGCTTCTTAAAGTCTTTCAGTGCTGGCCAGATCTTTGCAACAGCTCTTGCCTGTTTAATGAAATTGGAGCTGTTTACTATGTATTTATGAACACAGAAGCCAAATGAAGCTTTCCTCTCAAGTGTGACTGTGTTCTTATCTTGTCACTGGATGTTTATCTTAATTTACTTGTCCTTGTGGTTTTTGCTGTTTTTGTTTTCCAGAATACAGCACATTTTCAGACGCATTGAAGAAATGTCGTAACAAAACTAAGGAGGGCTCTGTGTTCAGTCAGCGAACAGATGAAGCATCTGCGCTTCAGTATTTTCAGGTAATGAAACTTTGGTGCCAGTTTGTGAAATCTATTACTGTTTTTTGTTTGACCTCAGTCACCAGATCAGTTAGAAAGATAGTTTAGGTTTATTCAGAGGGTGGTGAGGACCTTGATAATGTAAGTACTAAGTAATTTTAGGTAAGACTGGTAGAAGGTGGACTTTATCTTTTGTTCTGTTTTTCCTCAACCTCTTACTTTTAGTTTTATGGCTATCTGTCTCAACAACAGAATATGATGCAGGATTTTGTGAGGACAGCGACTTACCACAGAGCTATCCTACAGAACGACGTAGATTTTGTAGACAAGGTAAGCTCTGTTGAGAGTCTTAAATGTTCAAGTATGCTGCTTAGGCTCTAAACTTCAGTTTGCCCTGTAGAGCAACACTGATCAGGCTGTAGCTTTTTCTCACCTTGGACTTTGTGCATGAATGTATTAATTCATGTGTGCTTTACATTATTAATGTTATTGTCAAGCACATGGATGACAATGCATGATGCTGGTGGTACATCCTCAGGATGGACAGTGCCAAACATGAACTACAAATTCCTTTGCTGTCTTCTGTGACAATCAGGGAACCTACACATTTATCTTTCTTGACATTTTGGGCTGTTATTCCCATTTGGCATCTTAGAGCTCATATACAGAATTAGTTTCCTTGTCTTAACTGTTGACTGTGTGTTTGCTATTGTGCCACATAGTCTTTTGCAAATACCCACAAAGGTATTTGAGTTTGACTCTTTCATGGAGGTGTACGCTGAATGTTTTTGCACCCCACAATCATTACAAACTGAGGAAGCACATAAGTGTCTGCTGTGGCTGCACAGACAAAGATTTGGATACAATGCAGAAACTTGTGACTTCAGATGCCAAATTAATCTCTGAAATACGTATATAGATCTTGAAGACTACTGTAATAAATATAACAATGATTATTACTTCATCTAGTCCTTTGCCTCTCAGACTTTCCAAACCAGATACTTCATCAGAAGACAAAACAAAACTTACACTGGGGGGACGTAGGATAATCTGCCGCCCAGACACCAATTAAATTGCTTTCTAATTTCTTTTGTTTTCTGCTCCTTGAAATGCAAAACATAGGGCTAACACATTTTACAGTGGGTTTTTACTTTTTTCTATTAGTTATACTAACTAGAGACTTTCTGACTCTCTCCAGCATCAGTCCCCATGCACACTTTTCTGTGATTCACACTTAATACCGCAACAAATTCCGTAATATATGTTATGCAGAAAAATATCTCCTTTAGTAAGATTTTTAATTTATCTGCTTTCTAACTCTGTCATTTTGATTTATGTTGTGAGACAAAGGAGGACTGAAGTTCTAATTTTCTTAATATTGTTCCTCCATTGTGTCAATTTGTGTTGTCTCTTCATAGATAGTCTTTCTTCTGAAGTCAGTGTTCTCAGCCCTCTTTGCCTTTTTCTGTATGAAGAATTCGTACATGCCCTGTTAGCATTCTTGCCATCTTTTTTCAATGTCACTATGAATTGTGCAGCATCTGTTTTGGAAGGATTGGTGGTAGTTATGCATGGCAGTGTAGACAGTGCCACAGAATTGATCTGTATTGCTGAATTCTAACTTCCTAGTTGTTCTTTACTGTACTTTTTATAAATCTTGACTTTTTTTTTCCTGGGACTACATCTATCCATTGAGCTTTGATCTTCACCAAACAATTGATAACGGTGTCTAGGGTACTGTTGTTGTTGCTGATGATGATTCATTTAGAACTTGGATGGTATACGAACAGCTCTTCTTTTTCACAAAATTATATTAATAAACGCTGAGTTTAATTTATCTGTGAATTGCCCTGTGGCCTGCCTTTGCTAGCTCTCTGCTCTTTAATCAGTGGATGTTGTGTCATCTGCATCTCTTGCTATGACACTGCTCCCTTTCAATAAAATGCTAAAAACCCACAAAAAACATTAGACTACATGTGACCCTTTGTAAGCAAATAGGCAATTTGTAAGCAGTAGTCTCTGCTTAATACAGACTTATATTTTCTAGGTCTCAGTATGTCAGCTGTGACCACGTGAGCTCAGTTTATGATGTTTGGGTAGCAGACTGCAAACAAAAACAATGCAGAAAATTAAGCTGTAATTTTATTTTTTTTTTTACCTTGCTGTCATATTTTTGTCTTCTCTCCTTTTCCGTTCCTTTCTCTCATGTTTTCGTGTGCATTTTCTCTTAAAAGGAGCCTCTGATTTCAGCTTACACCAGAGCAAATGGTTTTATTGCATCACAGAAAAGAGCCTTTAATAACTTATAAGCAAATACCAAACAAAACATTTCCCCTTAAGGGTGTAGCCAATATTTGTAGCCAAAATGAGGAGAGTTGTAAATGTGAAATTTACCTGAATTTTTTGAAGATCATTATGTTTTCACTGTTAAGTTTAGTAACAAATTCAAATGCAGCTGATAATTTTTATTTGCTATGCAACTTAAGTAAACTGTACTTCTTTAAAAAACTAAACTACCTACTTTCATAGAAATGAAACAAACCTTTATAGAAATAAAACAAATAGGTTTCAATTCCTGTAATTTCTTTCAGGCCTGACACAATCCTCCTCTCTTATTTAATCCAATGAGGCTAGTAAACTAATGATGTGCACAGGGCTGTTCTGGTTTTCTATAGGCATCAGAATCAAACCCCAAAGCCTGTGGTATTGGATGATAGCAGCTGGGTAAGCGGAGCTTATAGGATCATTAATAGGTTAAATTTTGTACTGGAATATGTAACTTTAATATATGGCGAAAGAAACAGCAGAGAGAGAATTTTATTTGCCACTGTTTTCTTGAAAAATAGGATACTCCCATGTTATATTGCAAAAGGCAGATTTATCCTGTAGGTAACATATCCATTCCATTTTTGACTCTGCAGTAAGGAATTCAGGTTTTGCATACTTTTTGTCTCTATAGGAAATCTTGCTGCTGTGCAGTACTACAGCTTGCTTGCTTTTGCTCTAGGTTTATTTATTTTCCCGGTTGTTGGAGGTGCCTTGGCTTCTCTACATCAGAAAGCTGTAGAAAGCAGAAAGATCGTTTTCCCACTTAGAAAATGATCTTGCTTTTTCCTGATTCTGTTGAGAAATGGCAATTTTTAAAATAAATGTAGCTGAAAAAATTTAACAATCTATATTGTGGCAAAATGCTTTCCTGTGAGAACCTGAGAAACCCATTGTGCTGAGACTTGATGAGTTGGAAATACAGCATCTATCCTACATCCAGAAACTATGAGGCAGTCAGAAGTATTTAGTGATGGCAGTAAGGAGACAAAGAGGTAAAAAGAATATAATTATTTTAACGCCTCAATTATTAAAAAAAGTTTTATTCAATTGCTACTTCTCTTATTATTTTCTATCTATTTTGCATCCCCCCAGTAGATTCCCTTTTGCTGACTCTTCCCTAAATTCTGTTGTGATTTATTATACAAACACTTTTGCCCATAGTGAAGGGATATCTGGTGAGGAAGTATATTTTTTTCTTATTCTAGGCTTTGTGTGTTTTGAAAAATACTTCTGCATGAGAAAATGCAACAGGTTATCTGAGTTGTGCTGGACAAAATTAATTAGAATAGAACCATAAATAGTTAGGGTTGGAAAGGACCTTATGATCATCAAGCTCCAACTCCCCTGCCATGGGCAGGGACACCTCGCACTAAACCATGTCACCCAAGGCTCTGTCCAACTCGGCCTTGAACACCACCAGGGATGGAGCATTCGCAACTTCCCTGGGCAACCCATTCCAGTGCCTCACCACCCTCACAG